>LNAC01000698.1:577840-608523 GCA_002007465.1 Ailurus styani | reverse complement strand
AGCCGGATTCAGGGCTCGATCCCAGGACCCTGAGATCATGACCTGAGCCGAAGGCAGAGGCTTTAACCCACTGAGCCACCCAGGTGCCCTCCCCCCATTTTTGATCAGAGAATAAATAGTTTGACTTATGTTTATTAAGACAGCTAGTAATGAAAGGAAATTATTGAGAACATTTACTAACACAAATCAAAAGACCTCAGAGTCAAAACTTGAATTATTCTTTCCTATCAGTAATTAGAACAGTGTGTTAAATATTCTTTAAGCAGTTATTTAAATGGCTAAATTAATTTTTATATAAAATAATTAAGACTGGGCGCCTGGATGGCTCAGTGGGTTAAAGCCTCTGCTTTCGGCTCAGGTCATGATCTCAGGGTCCTGGGATCGAGGCCCGCATCGGGCTCTCTGCTCGGCAAGGGGCCTGCTTCCTCCTCTCTCTCTGCCTGCCTCTCTGACTACTTGTGATCTCTCTCTTTCTCTGTGTCAAACAAATAAAAAAAAATAAAATCATTGAGACTACCTTATTCGGTATCTATTTCCTTTGTAATGCTTAGTGATTCTGATACTGTCATTTATTAATAAGTTAAATATGTATTAGGTTTTTGATTTTTGAGAGTCTCCGTTTACTTTTTCTGATCCTGGTAGTCCCATACCACAAAACAAATAATATATTTTTTAATTTTTTAAAAGATTTTATTTATTTGGCACAGAGAGATTACAAGTAGGCAGGCAGGCAGAGAGAGAGGAGGAAGCAGGCTCCCTGCTGAGCAGGCAGCCTGATGCAGGGCTCGATCTCATGACCTGAGCCGAAGGCAGAGGCTTTGACCCACTGAGCCACCCAGGTGCCCCACAAATAATATATTTTTTAAAAATACCTCTCACCTGGTGGCATTAATCTAAAAATTTTAGAATAATATTATCCAGTATTTGCAAAGCATAATCAGTGATGAATTAAAATTCAACAAGGGGCACCTGGCTAGCTCAGTTGGTAGAGCATTTGACCCTTCATCTCGGGATCATGAGTTCAAGCCCCACACTGGGCTTAGAGCTTATTTAAAAAGGCAAAACTTAGAAGAAAAGATGAGAGAATAAGTTAAATTTTAATTAATTCTGTTATTTGTGGCCTCTAGTCGATTTATATATTGACTTAGCTATGTTGTGAAATTCTGTCTTGTTCAGGATTTAATTTCTAGAGTCTTAATTTCCTCACTTCATGTCATCAAGAGAGAATGACATTTTATTTCCAATTAAACAGATGAATTTTTAAAAATTTACTTTGCCTTGTAGTATTGTCTCACTTTATTTATGTGTTTATTGTGCACATCTTTATCTTATCCTCTGCAACATTTTCAGCCTTAGCTCAGTGTGTTTCTTTTAAACAATATCTAATGAATTTTTCATTTTTGATTTAATAGGATAATTTCTCTTTTGGGAAGAATCCAGTTCATTCATAATTAGTTTACTGACCAAAAAAAAAAAAAAAAACCACCCTCAGTTTTATTCCTTCCATGTGACTGTTTATTGTTTTTCAAGGTTGCTGCCTCTTAGGCTTTTCTCGCCCCTCCCCTTCTCCCCTACGCAGATCCAATTGTTTTTCTTTCTGTTTTCCCCATTGGCATTTAATTTGGAAGTTTTGCTGTGCTTTTTGAATCCTTGCATGGCTCCTTTCCCTTCTCCTGTTTTCTCAGTGACCTAAATAAATAAGATTTACCATTTCCCTATATTGATACTGTTTTTTCCCCTGCTTTTGCTACCCTCCTCTGTCCGGCTGGTACAACTTTAAGTTTCCTTCCTTCCTTCCTTCCTTCCTTCCTTCCTTCCTTCCTTCCTTCCTCCCTCCCTCCCTCCCTCCCTCCCTCCCTTCCTTCCTTCCTTCCTTCCTTTCAGAGAGAGAGAAGGAGAAAGAGAGAAAGTGAGTGAGCACACAGGGGAGAAGCAGAGGGAGGGAGAGAGAATCTCAAGCTGACTCCCCGCTGAGCACAGGGAGCACACTGTGGGGCTGCATCCAGTACCCTGGAATCATGGCCTGGGCTGAAATCCAGAGTTAGCCACTTAACTGACTGTGCCACCCAGGTGTCCCAAGAGAAAGATTTTTCTTATTAGAATTTCCCTTAGAGTGTGTTCTTTCAGTTTCTCATTCAAGACTATTTTTTAAACATTTAAATTGTATGTTTCCACATAGTGTACTTGTATCTCTTGGGCTATAGTCTTGTTTCTCAGTACATTGTGGATTTTATCTCTCTGTCTTCTATTCTCCAGGCTTCAGATGAGATGTCTAGGGAAGATCTGGTTTTTCTTTGAGTGCAGTGTGTTCATTATGTCTAAGCCTTACTTATTGGAATTCAAGAATTTTACCCGGCTATGCCTAGGTGAAGGTCATTTCTGATACATCCGTCTTAGGATTCTGAGAACCATTGTGATCTCTGGACTCAGGTCTTTTTCCAACAGAAGAGTGCTTCTTTCTAGTGTATGTTTAGTTTGTAGCCTCTATATATTTTTAAAAATATTTTAGTTATTTGTGTGGTTGGTTGGTTGTCTGGATCTCTTCTCCACATCTTTTAGCTTTTCCTTGATTTCCATTTCTTTCTTCTTTTTTCAGTTTGAAAGTCTTACATTTGAACTTTCAGGCTCCTAGTTCAGATATTCATAATGATTACCCTCTCCTTAAATTCATCTGCTTAATGTTCTGTTCATGGAAACTCATGATTTTATTTTATGTTATTCTCTGCATTTATTTATTTAACTTTTAAAGATTTTATTTATTTATTTTGAGAGAGAGTGAGAACACATGCAAGCATGAGAGATGGGGCAGACGGAAAGGATCTCAAGCAGATTCCCCACCGAGTTCAGAGCCCCGAGGATCTGGATCTGAGGACCCTGAGATCATGACTTGAACTGAAATCAAGGTTCAGGTGCTTAACTGACTGAGTCACCCAGATGCTCCTCCCTGCATTTATTTTAGTGTTTTTCATGAGCTCCTCTTTCTCCATCATATGTTCTGTTTCACTAACATATGTTCTGATCATTTTACTTAATCTTCTCTCTGGACTTATAATTTTTATCTGTTCCTCCTGGGATTATGGTCTGGTGATTGAAATAAGCCTAATGCAAGAATCCCACAGGGGTTGAAGGGCAAAGGATTCTTTGGGCCCATATTATAACAGAGCTTTTAATCAGGTCTCTTTTCTAGAATCTCCCTGCATATTCTGAGCCTTAAGAGCAGGGAAAACTCACTGCACTCACTTCTTACTTGTGGGTTTTTTTTCCCCCAAATTGTTTCTATTTTTAAAATAATTTTAAGATAATTTTAAACTTATACAAAAGTTGCAAGATCAGTAAAAAAAAATGCAGTTGTATCACATTCACCCATATTTCCCGAAAGTGCTTCATCACAGCCACACACAGAACAAGTTGCAGAAATTTTCCTTCTCGAGGTCAAAGAATGTCATAGGGGACTGCATCCAACTTTGTGTAGGGTGTGAGTGCAACATAGATGCTGATACATCCCAACTCTTCCTGAATCTTCTATTTTCAGTTTTCATGGGGTGTCTGTACAGCATCCAGTAAATGTTTACCCCATTGGGGAAAGAGGCCCTGTATTGTTTTTTCCTCTTGGATCTTAACTATGAGCTGATTTGTGTCCTTCCTCAAATTCATTTGTTAGAGACCCTGCTCCCAGTTCCTCAAAATGTGACTGTATTTGTGATAGGATCTTTACTTACTTATGTACTTATTTATTTATTTTGAAAGAGAGAGAGAGCAAGCTTACACAGGGGGCGGGGTAGAGGGAGAGGGAGAAGGAATCTTAAGCAGCCTCCATGCTTAGCATGGAGTCCGAGGTGGGGCTCGACCTCGGGACTCGGAGATCATGAGCTGAGCTGAAATCAGGAGTTGGATGCTTAATGACTAGATGGTTACATGGTTAATGACAAGAGTTGGATGACTTAATGACTGAACCGCCCAGGCATCCCAAAGATAGGATTTTTAAAGAGGTGATTAAGTTGGAAGGTGGTCATTAGGGTGGACCCTCATCCAATATGACCAGTGTCCTTATAAGAAGGGTAGATTAGAACACAGATGAGCATAAAGGGAAGATCATCTGAAGACATGGGGGAATATGGTTTGGCCATCTACAGGTCAAGGAGATAGGCCTCAGAAGAAGCCAACCCTGCCGAGAATTTGAAGTCAGACTTCCAGCATCTAGAAGAGTTGTACTGTGTTATGGCAGCCCTACCAAATTAATGCAAATCTTAATGGATACGACGCCCCAGAGGTAACTGACTCCTTTATATAGGAGGGTGATAGGCTTAAAAATCCAGAACAGGAGAGAGAAAAAGCTATTTGTCCTTTTTTTCCCCCTCACAGTGTAATATGAAGTAGAATGGTGAAGTACAAGGTGTCGAAGCCATTGTTATCACTGATACTGGCTTTGAATCTTCACATTATCACAGGTATAATGATGGATAAGTTTATCTCATGCATTTCTGTACCATATTAAAATATCATTATTACTGCTGCTAGGGTGATTGGACATTTGAGTCAGGAGAGAAGTCCTGCTATTTAAAGTTGCAAAACAAAACAGATGATTATTTATTTCTTATGCAAATATGAATCAAGTAAATTAAGGTGCTAGTAGTTTTTAAAGGAAAAGGTGACATGCAAAAGTTTGGACAAAATATTTGTCTCAGGAGCTCTAAGATTGCCAATTGTTAGCACACCTCACTAATGTTAAATTCCCTTGTAACATATTGTTGATATCCACTATGTTTATTTGGTATGCTGGCTACGGGAACAAATAAGAAGGGTGTTTTTTGCCAGAAGTCTCATTATCTTGGTATTCAGAAGAGTTGGATGAAAACAATATTCTCTGGCTTTCTCACATTGTCTAATGACCCAGCACATACAGCTGACTGGAAGAATAAATGCTTTTAGCATTTCGAATACAAGTATAATTCCTTTAGTGTCTGTAAAAATTTAATGAAGACAAATATAACCTTATTTTTTCCTTCAATTTTTAATTAAGCTAAGATGGCAAATATAACAAATAGAAAAAAATAAAATCAAGCAAACCGAAAGTATTTACCTGTCTGCATTGGCAACAGTTGATACTTGGAGAGTCAGATAGAAAAGAAACCAAACATTAAGATTGAAAATGTAATGGTTTAAATGTTCTTTAGTCATCTGATGCTTTTAGAATGGCATGATTTCTTTCATAAAAGCATGAGATATAAATAAAATTGGTTGAAAGAATATATATTACTTCACTTAAAAAGGTATTTAAATATTTGGTAGGCATCATTGATCAATATATAATATAGTTTTTTCATTTAGTATTTATTTTATAGTAATATGTATTATTTGATTTATAAAATATACATGTTTGATATAAGAAATATGAGAATGGGAAAACTTTTATCATCTGGAGATAGCCATGATTTATATTATTGGTGTGTATCATTCCACTATTTCTATAAAAATATTTACTTTAAAAGTTAGGCTATGCCAACATATTTTGTGTGCATGTGCCTTCATGAATCAGACTCTTGCTATAAATACTTCGAATTTATCCTCTCAGTTAATCTTCACAATTATCATTTTAGAGAGAAGTTATCTGAAACTCAAATATTTATTTCAAAATCATAAGATTTTTAAAAAAATATTTATTTCAGAGAGAAAGAGCACACATAGGGGAGTGGGGAGAAGGAGAGAGAATCCCAAGCAGACTCCATGCTGAGCTCAATCCCACCACCCTCAGATCACGACCTGAGCCAACACCAAGTGTCATGCGCTCCCACCAACTGCCGTGTGCTCCACCAACTGTGCCGTGACACCCCCAAAATCAAAAGATTAATAAGCGGTGGAGTTAGGACTGTTTGAAACTGGTAACAACTGATGCTCTGAGTCTTAAAAATTGTGTTGTATCATTTCCCTAACATATCATTGCAATTCCCGCATTTTCCTGTATTCCTGCCTTTTCATTTATCACATGCTTTTTGCTCTTGTCTGAACTATCGTTTGGACATAACAAAGTTTACTTAACAGTCCCCTCTCAGTAGACAATTAAGTTTGATTTACGTTTCTCTGTAAGTAAGTAATGCTGGGATATATATCCTCGTAGATAGTCACTTCCCAAATCCTGGATGATTCCCATGAATAAATTTTACAAATTAGAGACCATAGTGCTGAGAGTATGCACATTTCTGGTCTTTTTATTATTTATCCTTAAATTGAGCTCTGAAAGTTTGTGCCACCACTTGAATGTACCCAGTTTTTCATTGGGTATTATCATTTGAAAATATATGGCAACTACATAAATAAAAATTTTATCATTAATTAAAATATTCTTTATGATACTACATGAACTACTAAAACCCTAAAAATCTAGAGGTTTAATGATGGGCACAGTTATATGAAGATTTTGCTTTGCCATAGAGTTTATACGCCCAGGAAACATTCTTTTTTTTAGAAAGAAATTTTAAATATACTCTCATTGTAGAATATAAAATTATATAATTTATCAAACACAATGTACAATTTAATGCAAACATTCCTCATTTATGTAAAAAAACTTATGAAAAAAGGAATTAGGATATGAAATTTTTGAAAATTAAATGCCATATTTTTTTTTCATCTAATATAGTAGTTGTCACCCTATAAGGCTACTCTTAGCAACTCTGTTTTTTCATTATGTATGATTGGGACAATGAGTAACATTTTATAGTGCATATAAAATATTTCCATATTTAGATTCATTTAACGTAGAAAATATTCACCAAAGTAATCACATAACAAACCTTCCTTTAGCTATTCACTTTCCTACCCGTGCAATTTTTATGCAATAATAATGAAATTGCAATGTATAAATTTAAATTGCAGTGTGAAATTACTTAAATTTGGATGTTATTTATCAACTTAGGTATTTTTGTAAAATTTAAATTTGGAAGTTAACATCAACTATTTTTTATAATCATTAATATTAGTAATCCAGATACTAGTTCCTTATTACTGTATTTGAAATATTTTGGCTCTGTTTTAAAAGAGAGATAATATGAATGTAATGGGTATTTTAATTTTAGAAAGTATATTATACATTCATATTATATCCATAACATTTTTGACTATCATTTAATAATTGCCCTTAGTAGAAAAAATAAGTTGATAGTACCCATACTTAAGGAGATAGAAACAATTACTGCAAAAATATTGCCTTTCCTGCATACTTACGATAGCAAAAGAAAGCAAAACACTGAATCTTCCCCCCACACACATATATTCTGAATAAAACTCTAGTTGTATATGAAATAGTGTTTTCAGTTTTGTTTTATGTGGACAACATGATCTGTATGGGAAATCACAGAAGAGCTTTCCGAGTTCCCATTTACTTCTATATAAAATATTATTCATTTGGAATGAAGTCTTTTATTTCTGTCAAGACCTACCCACCTACCCTTGTATGATCTGTTTTTTCTTTTCTTCTCTGATTTAATTTCATTTCTCTTGACCTCTCAAAATGCTTCAGTTCCTGGGCCTTCTTTATCTTCATTCTCATGTAAGAGTATTTGCATATTCTTTTTTTTAAGGTCTTATTTATTTACTTGATAGAGTGAGAGAGGGAGAGAAAGAGACGGAATGCATGAAGGCAAGTGGGGGGAAAGGCAGAGGGAGAGGGAGAAGCAGGATGCCTGCTGAGCAGGAAACCCAGAGTGGGGCTCGAACCCAGGACCCTGGGATCATGAGCTGAGCCGAAGGCAGACGCTTAACCTACTGAGCCACCCAGTCTTCCCAGAGCACTTGTGTATTGTTTCCTTTCCCAGGTCAGTGCTTTGTCTTCATTCCTTAGATCTCAGTGTGAGGGTCAATTGATTAAAATAGCCCCGTTTGACTGTATTGTTTGAATCAGCAACCCCACCCACACTTGTTTTTCTGAGTTAGACTCCTACATTACCTTAGAGCAGTGATAACAAATTGATAATTATAAAATTTTTGTTGATTTATTTCATTGTCTCCTTAAGTGCTAACATCCATCAAGGCCCATTTAAAAATGTTCTTATTCTTTCTGTCTGTCTGCCTCACATAGTGCCTGGTGTACTGGGACAGTTTAATAAATACTTACTGAGTAAAAATTAGCTTACTGATTAAAAGATAGCTCTGTTTCCTGAATGGTCTTTCTAATACTTCTTAGTTTTTTATAATCCTATTCATTTAGGGCTTTAGAAATGAAATTGAATCACGTTTTTTTGATTGCTACTCATATAGTAATAAAACTGAAAGTTTGAATGAAATAATAGTGAGGACACATTGAAATGATGTAGATGTATTCTTACTTTTTACATGAAACAATCTTTGCTCTTGTTTATGAGAGCACAAAAAAATGCAAAAAAAAAGAGATAATTAAGGAACCAACATTAATATACCCCTCAAATTAAAAAACCAACAACAACTACCGAGCATAGTTTGGTATAAGATCAAGTTTTATATTTTTTCTTTAATGTTAATATCATGTCTATATGATACAGAGAGAAATTTTCATTATTATTTTTAAAGATTTATTTATTTTAGAGAGAGAGAACATATGAACAGGGGGAGGGACAGACGGAGGGGGACAGAGAGAGAGAATCTCAAGCAGACTCCCTGCTGAGCACAGAGCCCTATGTGGGGCTCGATCCTAAGACCCTGAGATCATGATCTAAGCTGAAGTCAGGAGTTGGCTGCTGAACTGAGTGAGCCACCCAGGTGCACTGAGAGAAATTATTTTTTTCCAGTTCACCAAGTCAGACAAAAATGATTAGCTTTTACCATTGCTTTTACTCATTAATTAAATTGTGCCTACTTTAATTCATACTATTATAAAAACCATTTGTAGGAGCCTTCCTTTTAAATAAATTCCATAGTGTGATTGAACTTTAAATATGAAATTTAAAATAAAAAATATTGTCACCCAGACGTTAAGAGTTTTATAGAAGTGAATGGAAAACTTGGATGTTGGCAACTCCTGAAATACACAAGCAAGAAAGGAAACCCGTGGAACCTCAGAGGACTTGATAATGTGACTACTATTATCCTTTAGTGGTGACTATAGTTACAGTCCTTTTCTTTAATAAATATTGATAAGTACAGGAATATAAAGATGGGAGTGTCCCTGTGGGATGACCACATTGTCCTTGGATTTCCAGTTTATAGAAAATATTGATGTGATATAGATCTTTAGACTGTTACTTATTAGAGCATTTAAATAATTCATTATATTTATTTAGTAATTCTGGTTAACATTTATGTTCTACAATAACTGCAAATATTTCTTTGTATCAGATTGAAGGGTTTTTGAATAACATTTTCTAATTATTCATGCATTTCATAATTTTTTAATGCATTTAAGAAGGAAAGTTTTTTTTATTTTTTAATTTTTTATTTAAACCTCAGTTATACCCTACTTGATTCTAATTAAAACTACCCTTTGGCAATAAATTCTGCTTCTGATATATCCATACTACAAGGGTAATTGTGGAACATTATGGTTGGGTCTCATTTGGTAATAAGGTTGTTTATGGTGAACGAATACGTAATTATTTTTAAGATTACTTATTACTCCTTCTGTTATAATGCAAAATTCTTTGTTACTGGCATCCAGCACCTTAAATAAAATACATTCCTGAAAGAGGTGGTGCTATATAGAATGAGCTGAACAAAGCCATAAGTCAGAGATATTAGTGAAGACCACAGCTGGATTAAAAAGGCTAAAGGTAATCTTGGGAATAAATGTAGCCACTATATCTTAGAAATACGTAATTTTTTATAGGGTCCCTCCTTATTCTGTAATTATAGTAAAACTCCTCTACATTTTAATTTTTTTTTGAAAATGAATGTTGACCTTGCTTAATCTAAATACTGCATTCTGTTATGCTACAGGTTTTACAATAAGATTAGGAGTATTACTCTTTTATTTGATAAAGTTACCTATAAAAAAAACAAGTTGTAGATTATCTTTCAAACCTACTTTGCCCAAATTAAATGGGCGGATAATATGTTTATTCAGTATTAGCTATCAGAAGACATTTATGCCATATTGATTATCTAGGTTGTTGTCATTCTACTGAACGGAGTAGTGCATTTAATAGGATTTTTTTTTAAGCGAATAAACCTAGGATCCCAGACCCTGAAATATAAAATGATCTTTGCATATGATAGGCAATCATCAACTATATGCACAAATCCTCTTGCTGTCAAGTGTTAGATTTTTATTTATTGGATATAGACCATTAGATACATAGATGTTAGAGATACAAGAATTCATATTCATATCTATATACAATTGATCAGGATACTATACAAGATGTGAAACTGTGAACAACATAGAAAGCACAATGATAACACATAGGAGAGAATGATTAACTCTATGTTGTCGGAGTTGGGATGGGGTCAGAGAATGCTTTAGCTGCATTGTAAACCATACATACTGGAGTAAGAGTTTGACAGCTTTAAAAAGATACATACTTGTAAAAATAAAACGTGCAGTTAGGTCTCCTAGGCCTAAGTTCCTATAAATTTATCAGGATCCTCCCTGCTACTCCAAGAAGGTTTCTAATTATGTGTCTTTCTGCTAATTAATTGCAATAGCTCAAAGCCTCATCTCTTGTAACAGCTATAGCTCTTAAGACTGCAAAAATTTAGTTTGACACACTGAGCAGACTGATTCAGATGTCACAAGTGCTGAGATGTTAACCCCATTATAAAAGGGTCACCTATAGAAACAGCTTTTCCTATTCAATATCTGCATGTTCACATAGTAATCTCACATTTTCCCCCATCCTTTAGTTATGCCTTCGCAAAGTTGTCCTGTGTTATAGCACTAGTGACTCATTTATGTTCATACGCTAAACAGTACAGTCCTGCTGAATTTTGAAATTATCCCTCCCAGGACAATGTCTGAGTCAGAGAACAGTCAAGACATAATTTTTTTTTCCTTCTTCTTTCTGGCCTTGTGGGGAGTAGGTGGGTCAGGTGCTCTTGTTACAGATATTTGAATAAATGAATCTTTTCTCCTCTGATACTTGTTACTTACTGTAATAAGGAACATCTTTCATTATTTTATAAGTTTGGGTTTTTTTCTTTATAGAGTATTTGAGGAAGTGGGAAAATGGAGTATTAGAAATATATCTTTTCTTCCCAAATAATGATGTCTCCTGTTTCACTTCCTTTCCTGAAGGATTCTGTGTAACTGATAAGTAGATGGCAAGGCTTCCCTCTGTTACCTGTTTAATTTAGCATGTAAAAATATTGATAACTGTGGGTCTCTGTATACTTGTTATCTTCAGCTGATATATTTTGGACTGATTTAATTTTTTTCTTTATTTTTGTTAATTAGATTTTTATAAAGTGAATATATCATCTTGCAAAAACAAAGTAAAAATGTTTTAACAATATAAAATGTAGGTAGAAAAAATAAATTAAAAAATAGCTCTAAATTTATTAGTGTAACTCTCTTCTGAAGTTTCAGAAAGATAATATTGATACTTCCTAGACTGTTAGATTAAATTTTGTTGTGTGTGACTGGGCTTCAGAGACACAAGTGCTCTACCTTTGGGTAATCATTTGTTTTGTTGCAAGGGATTCCACTATAATTATTTTAAGCATGCTAGATTCCTTGACTTCTGAAATAGGTTTGAGCATCAGGAGATAGTGATACAACTTATTGTTAACCTTTGGTCAGTCTTTTCATTTTTAAACATACTTGTCTCCTAAGAATAAAACACCTCATCTCAAAGTACAAAAAGTTGTATTTGCATGGCGTCAGAAAATCCGATTATAGTAAAAATAAATGGTGAGTCCTGCCACTTTATAGGAACCTCAGATGCGAATAACTCTGAATTCCTAGATTCAAGAGAAAAAGACCTGGGATAAAGGAGCCTGATATCAAGGTAAAATTATTTTTATCATGCTTCTGTGTTGTAGCTGACTCACATCAAGCAAAAACAAACAAACTTTTAATTTTATATAATAAACACAAAGTATTTTATTATCAATTTTAAGTACTTTCTAATGGTAAAAAGTAAACTTCCTAGTATATTTAGCCATATCAAAATATAGCAACTCCAGCTTATGTTGCTGTTAAACAAATGGTTTAAAAGTACTAGAGTTACGAGGAAACATGATGGTCTAAACAAGTGCATTTATCTTTACTTCTTCCTGAAACTCCATTAAAGTAAAATTAGGGAATAATGAGGCTTAAATCCTTGGGAGTAAAGATTATAGAAGAGAAGATAATGCCAGATAAGGGATGCTAACAAAAGTTGAGAGGAGTGATCGTTGACATAGAAGAGCAAAAAGCTAAGTGCCTGCTTTGGGATGATATATGATCAATGCATACTACATTGAGGAAGGATCCCATTTCTGCCTCAGAGCTCTGGAAGAGTTTAGAAATTGGAGTCACAGATGAGTGTGAAAGGTTGGGTTCAGGGTAGGACAGAGATGGGTTGAGAATGTTTAGAAGAAGTTCTATTCCCAGTCCCTTCCTCACTGATCTCAGCCTTTGGTTGTATCCAAGAAGCTCTGAACTCAGAGAAACCAGGAGATATGAAGAGTGTCCTTATTCTAAAAGAGGTATCATCAAGCTAAAAAAGGAAACTCCAAAGAGTTAAATGAAGTCTACCTTGAGTTGGGAAATGCCTAAGTTCCTTCCCTCTTGAATCCCATAATTAGATGTTTGGAGACTTAGTTTCTGAAGATACTGGCCCAAGAGGTGAGTCCTGCAAAAGATTCACGTTTTGGGATTCACTAGCAAAATGGCCAGGTCACCAGTTGACCACCCTGTGGTAAAGCCCATGTATCAGAAGGGAAGTCCATGCACAAAGATCTTCTCATGAGCTCTTCAATGCCATATTCTTAAATATGGAGAGACAAAGATTACATGTATTTGAGGACAATTTTGAACATAATGAGAAAGTCAAAATGACAAACTGGATAAAAAGAAGAAAAGGACAAAATCAAAAACAGAGACAACACTGTACAGGAAATAGGAAAAGTTTAGAAAACTATAAAAAAATCCTCATTAATTAAGAGATATTTTATTTTTGAAATAAGACTAGAGTGCTATATCTAAATCAGAGAACATATAGAAATTGATAATGGAAATAAAAACATTAAGTAGAAGGGAGGGAAGATAAAGTTGAGAACACTTTCCTATGGAAAAAAAGGTAAACGAATAGAAGGCAAAGTCCTAGAAAATTAGAAAATCAGTCTAGGAGATCCCAAATAAAATAAGAGTTCAAAAAAAAAAAAAAGAAAAGAAAATGGATGGGAAGAATGTGTGTGTGTGTGTGTGTGTATGTGTGATTTTTATTATATATTTTTATATACCTCATGAATGCATATCCATGTATTCATATGAATGTTAACTATATCTGTATGTCAATTGTATATACAATGCACAATTTCCTATAAAGGACATGAAACCCAGATTGATAGGACTCTCTAAGTATGAAATACAAGAAAGAAAAACATTGGCAAGAGGTTTTTAGAGAGAAGATATTACAGCTCTAGGCAGAGAAATAAAGGATACTGTACTGGAGTGATAGTCAAAAGGAAATACACTTTTAAAAAATAATACTGAAAGTTAAGAACAATAGAAGTTGCTTTCAAAACTCTGAGGAATGCTAATTTCTAAACTAGATTATATACAAGTCAAGCTATCAATCAAGCATGAGGTAAGGCAAGTAAATTCTCAAAAAATTAGTCTCCCATACATTCTTTCTCAGGAAACCACTGGTAGGAATACTCCAGTAAGATGAGGAAGCAAGTTATAAAAGGAGTACGTAGATTTAATGAAACAAAGCAAAGACAAAGGATTGAAAATAGAAAAGATAAAGAAATTGCTGGATGTCAGGAGAATAGCAGGCTAGCAATTAATCAGTCCATTTAGGTGCAAGATGATGGAGAGGTCTGGATTGATGTCTCCAAGAAAAACACAAAGCAGATAGATTGCTCAATATACTGACCAAAGGGCTTAACCAAAGGGACCAACTGTTTCTTTCGAGAGCCTGGCAATATATAACTCCAGGGAAATCAAAAGGTTGTAAAAGAAAGTAAATGTTATCACAGTTTACTACATGACTAATGACTACATGACTAATATATACATTATCATAATTATATCAACTCTGAATACTGAATTACCTAAAATTTGTGACTATGCTGGAAAACTCGAAGGAGGGAAACAATGTATATGTATGTGTGTATTGGGGAAGGGGAAGTAACATAAGAAAACTAAGTACTTTTCATTGGAGAAATTCTTTGGATATTATCTAAATCTTAAAAATATAGCAGTTTTAGATTTAAAGTTAAAGCTAGATGCTGGATTTAAGGATAACGTTATGTAACAAAAGAGGGTAAATATGATTGAATGAATATGATGGATTGTAATATGTTCGAATACGGTTGACTCTGGTAATCCACTGGGAGTGGGAAAGGGTGTGGCATAATTTTTAAAAGTAATGCTTTCTTTTGTCCTATATGACTTGTAATACGGATTGACTTTTAAATTAAGCCTCTATCTGAATTATTTAGGAATAGTAAAACTTAATGAACAATAAAATACTGCATGCAGTTTTTATTTGGAAGTAAATACACTACCTTTATATTACATATAGTGCTGTATTACCTCTCAAACTTCGCTTGGACTCTTGGTTCTTTTCTATGTTTGTGCCCATTTTTATTCAGCATAATATTGCTTAAGTTCTANTTTCGAGAGCCTGGCAATATATAACTCCAGGGAAATCAAAAGGTTGTAAAAGAAAGTAAATGGTATCACAGTTTACTACATGACTTAGCTATGACTAATATATACATTATCATAATTATATCAACTCTGAATACTGAATTACCTAAAATTTGTGACTATCTATGCTGGAAAACTCGAAGGAGGGAAACAATGTATATGTATGTGTGTATTGGGGAAGGGGAAGTAACATAAGAAAACTAAGTACTTTTCATTGGAGAAATTCTTTGGATATTATCTAAATCTTAAAAATATAGCAGTTTTAGATTTAAAGTTAAAGCTAGATGCTGGATTTAAGGATAACGTTATGTAACAAAAGAGGGTAAATATGATTGAATGAATATGATGGATTGTAATATGTTCGAATACGGTTGACTCTGGTAATCCACTGGGAGTGGGAAAGGGTGTGGCATAATTTTTAAAAGTAATGCTTTCTTTTGTCCTATATGACTTGTAATACGGATTGACTTTTAAATTAAGCCTCTATCTGAATTATTTAGGAATAGTAAAACTTAATGAACAATAAAATACTGCATGCAGTTTTTATTTGGAAGTAAATACACTACCTTTATATTACATATAGTGCTGTATTACCTCTCAAACTTCGCTTGGACTCTTGGTTCTTTTCTATGTTTGTGCCCATTTTTATTCAGCATAATATTGCTTAAGTTCTATCTGTTTGCTTCTTGAATTCTCCAGTTTTGCATTCAATAAGATTGAAACAGCAACAATTTATCCTTCTGTGCCTTGCATGTATTTGAGGCATCCTTTTGATCCTTCCCTGTGTTTTGCTGGCCTCTGTCCTCTAGTCTTCCTTTCCCAGACACTCCTTCAGTCCATGAGAGTACTCTCATCCGGAATGCAGTGACAACTTCTGAAATGATTTTCCAACTCCTAGTCTCTTCGTGCTTCAATTTGTTCTACCGTGCTTCCAGGTTAAACTTCAGAAGTTACAGCTGTGCTGCAAGTTCTTCTTTCAGGGAACAAAAAAGAGTTAAGGGAAAGATGAGGCAGAGTCTTTTCAATGGAAAAGAAATTGTCCTGGGGAAGGCATATTATGTCTGTTTCCTGGTACCGGTGAGAAGGTGATTCACTCAACGTTGTTTACTGATCGCTGATATATGTCAGTAGCTCTACGAGCTATTAGGGTTCTAAATATTAGAAAGACAGGTCCTTCTCTTTTAAGTCACATTGGTTGAAATGCTGTCGATATTAATGTTTTCACAGAGATGGCTGGAGTTTCAGAGCCAATAGCTGGCCAAGTATTTGTCAAGAGAGAGTCAGAATCAATGAATTCTGTTTCAGCTATGGTAGGTTAAATGGTGGCTCTTTCCCCTGTATGTCTTTACCCACTGGGAATAATATTTATTGTTTTTACAATGTTTACTATTTATTTTTAATTGCAGCCCTTTCATTTGTCATACTTCAACTCTAGAGATGAATTATGGAGCTGGTTACGTTCTTTGGAATGGTGAACGCCTTTCTTCTGTGTCCGTTTCTCTAACTCTTGTACTTACCTTTTTATTCTGGGGCTCTGCATGCTCCCATCCACAAACAATTGCAACTTCAAAATGAATAATTCATATGGTTCGTTGTATCCCGAATCGGCATATCTGAGAGCACATATAATACCTTGTGTTTGTGCAGGAAGCCTTTTGTTCTTTTGCGAGAGAAGAAAAAAAACGTGTCAAAAGATGTTTGTGCTAAATTATGTATATGTTGGGTATTTGATTCTTTCAGTCATGCTAGGGGGTATGTTTAAATGTGGGGATATAGAACTAGGTTTCATTGTACTTTTTTGCACTGGATACATTCAAATGTCATTTCATCTCAATTCATTATAAACAAATAGTATTCTTTTTCTCCTTTCGGAGGGCCAAATAGGGAACTACTTCAGTGGGATCTCATCAAGATATACAACTGTGTGGAACTCAATATTTGCACTATGTGGTCATGGTGCCTTTCTGATAGGTGGCGGCTGTTGCAGGCTGGCTACATGACTCTGATTTATTATTTAACTATGGGCTGTGTTCTTTTCAGCAGGGAGCTGCTCTCCCTGCAGCTCCTTTGAGATCAGTGACTGTCATCCCACTTTGCACAGTGGCTTGGACATCATTCTCAGTTGCAGATCCCTCTGAACTCCCCCGAAAGGATTCATTTTCATAACCTCAGTGGAACACACAGAGAATTCATGCCTAAGCTCATTGACTCTCTGATATCCAGTGTGTTCATAGAAGCATAAAACCATAGGCAGCTGTTCTTTTGGGTCCCAGTTGTCAGGTGGGAAATTACGAAGAGCTTCATGCTGCTCTAAATAATTAAAATTAATACCAGAAGAAAACCTGCTCAATTAGCATCAGATTCCTTACAGATATGGAATATTAAGCTGGTTTCTGTACGAGACAAATGTGCGCTTGCGAGATACAAATATTTAAGTAGGAATAATTTTTAATCTGCCTAGACTACTTAACAAAATATATCAATTCAATGACTCTTAATAAAGAAGCAAAGTATTCAGGGGTGTGTGTGTGTGTGTGTGTGTGTGTGTTTATTAGGTAGGGAATCCAAAGAAGCTTTTCATATGAGTGCTTCTCCCATCTTCCCCCCAGGCTCCTTAACCCCAAAGCAGCCCTACTTCCTCTCAGTTTCCTTTAAATCATTCATAGGATAACTTTTGGTGGACAAGGATGGTACCAGAGGGAGCCAGGAAAAAAATAATATATACATTTTTTTTTTTTTTAATGGGAGAGAGCATGAGAGAGCGAGTGGGGGCAGAAGGCAAGGGAGAGAGAATCCCAAGCAGACTCCCCGCCTAGCACAGAGCTCAGTGCAGGGCTTGATCCCAGGACCCTGAGATCATGCCTGGAGCTGAAACCAAGAGTCAGACTCTTCACCCACACAGCCACCAAGGCTGCCCCCCAAAATAACATTTTCAATAGAAATATTGAATAACAAAAACAAGTTCTAATGTTGGAAGGAAGGTCAAGAAGACAACCATGAGAATGTTTAGTCTTTGGTGCTTGAAGACCTATATATAAAATTCTGGGGAAAATCGTATCCCAGGCATTCATGACATTTCACACAGCAGACAGACAGCATTAGCAAGCACCCAGCATCCCCTGCTCTGCTCCACATCTGAGCTGAGAAAAGCTTAACAGTGTGAGAGGCTGTAACCAAGGTAAAAGTAAGAATATAAACAATTTCTATTCTTAGTCCTCGTGACTCTCAGAGCTTTATCCCTTTATATTTATGTCATTAGAAAGCCCACAGTTTGTTTTCTCATTATTTTAATTGTCTACGTCATTTTTTTAAAAGCTTGTCAAAGATAGCTTGCCAAAATACATAACATTTGAATCATTAAGGAATCATATTATGATATCCCAGATCTGAAAGTAGAAAGTGCATTTTAATGCTATCTTTTGAGAATTTGGGTCAGCCCTCCTGGGAGTTCTGCATTTGATATTCATTTCCTCTCTCAGCTGTATTTTTTTTCACTGAAAAGACGGTGCAGTGAAGCATATAGGACAGATGTTGTGTATGAGAAAGAAAACGGGAAACAAACACAACTGTGCAATGGGATTCGACGGGGAGGAGATGTAATAGATTTCAGTCTGGCTTTTTCTGCAGAACATCCCAAGCAAGTACAGCAACGATTCCCGAGGCTGCCTTACTGCTAAAGTGCCTGCCCACATATAATGTAAATTAGTAGGAAATATTTAAAAAAAAAATAAACAAGGGGTGGGGGGAGCCTGGGTGGCTCAGTCGGTTAAGCATCTAACTCTTGATCTCAGCTCAGGTCTTGATCTCAGCTCAGGTCTTGATCTCAGGGTCATGAGTTCAAGCCCCGTGTTGGGCTCCATGCTGGGCTGGAAGCCTATTTAAAAAAAAAACAACCAACCAAACAAAGGGACTCACTGAGGAAAGAGAGAAGGAACATGTCTAGGCTCGATTTCCCATGTGTTAATTGATCTGTATGTCCGCAACTGGACAGTTGGTGTTGAAGTTTCTTTCTGGAAATGCTTGAAAAAGGAAAGAAAATATATTGGTGCTAATTGTCACTGCCCTGGGTTGAAGACATATGTTATTAAAAAAGAGTGTTCAAAGGATGGTGATAATAAATTGTAAATGAACTGTAAATTAGATCATCTGATGATTAAAAAAGAAATCACTCCTTTAATCTATATGTGCTTGTTAAATGATACAGAAGGCAGGGAGTGCCTGCCTGTCTTTTCCATGCCCTGGACCTGCTGTGCTTTTGAAACCTATAGATAAGTCAGATATGTTCCTAGCAGCCCACGGAGACCATTTCATCTTTAAAAATGGGGAAAAAAAAATAGAAGGAGAAGAAGAATGCACACACACTTAAATAGGCAACGAGATAAAGTAACTTGGCTAAGGAAGTAAAAACCCATTGGGGGAAAGTTTTTCTAATAAAAACATTTTTATTTTTGCTTCCTTCTTTCTTTCTTATCAGAACTAAAGCTTTTTAAGGCCAGAGGAGGTACTGAGACATGATCTAATCTGCCTTCCCCCGACCAGGCTGTGCTTCATCGATAATCAGAGTCTGGGATGCAGAATATGAAAGTAGGGAAACCAGGGGAAGGGAGCAAAACTAGAAAATTAAAGATTTTGAAGAAATCAATCTGTCGTGTTTTATTTTGCTATTTTAGTTTATAAAGAGCTATAGGATTACTTATCTTCCCTCTCTCTCACTTTTTAAAACTATATTCGACCTCGTGTCCATTTCAGTGAGGGGTTTTGTTTTGTTTTGCATAGGCCGTGTGTGTGTGTGTGTGTGCACGTTCAAATACTTGGGGATCAAAATTTCCTGTAAGTAGTTATAAATCCATTTCTTCTTCAGAAATGTAAAAAGAAGATGGGGTGCTTGGCTGGCTCAGTTGGTAGAGCATGTGACTCTTAATCACAGGGCCGTGAGATCACGCCCCACATTGGGNTAAAAAAAAAAAAAAAAAAAAAAAAAGAAGTGTAAGAAGAAAAGGAATAGAACAGGGCACCTGGGTGGCTCAGTCATTGCGCATCTGCCTCTGGCTCAGGTCATAATCTCAGAGTCCTGGGATCGAGCCCCGCATGGGGCTCCCTGCTTGGCCAGAAGCCGCCTTCTCCCTCTTCCACTCCCCCTGCTTGTGTTCCCTCTCTCGCTGTGTCTGTCTCTGTCAAATAAATAAAATAATCTTAAAAAGAAAAGGAGTAGGGCAAGGAGCAGACTAAGGAAGCAGGGCAAGAGCACAGACAAGGGCGAAAGGAGAGAGGAAGAGCAGAGATGCTCCGCAAAGAGGTGTTTCCCAGTCATTGGGGTCCTTTCTCCCCAGCGAGCTATACAGTGTTGTCTGGATGACAGATAGATGTCCACTGAAGCTACTGACAGGCACAAAAGTGCTGTGTAGGTGAATGTGGGAGAGAAGGAGAAACAGAAAAAGTTGGAGTCACTGGTATGATGTAAGGGGCTTGGAGGGCAGAGAGGGAAGGGGACATAAAAGACAAGGGAGAGGGAGAAACACAGCTATTAGATAGCCTGCAAAAACTCTGTCATCTTTTAAGGAGTAAGTTGGTGGACTCTGTGCCTTTTTTATCTTTGATCTACAAATACCAGAACTGATTATTCATTCCAGTAATTATTCCTGACTGTCTTTAATGACTATCCTTATTTTTCCTATTTAATGTAATAGGGGAGAGATGGTTCACAACTCACATTCTTCATAGAGGGTCCTGTGGGCTTTAGACTCTACCTCTTCATTGTGTTATAGCCAAAATAATTTGGGTTTCCTTTTGCCCAGGGCAGTCCTAATTTTGTCTGTTGCCCCATGTATTTATGTATTCAGCACTGACTTTTACTCCAAAGGATTCCATTTTGACAAAATGCTATATGGTCCACTCATCACAGTGGATCTGGCCCATGTATTCCAAGCCAAAGCCATCACAATATGTCTGCAGGCCCATCTCTGAGACCTTCTTATCACTCCTACCCAGTAGCTGAGATTACTTATAACTGTTACTTGGTTCGTCAAAGAACTGGAGTTAACAAACCTTCAAAGCCCCTTATCTGTTAAAAGTAAGCAAGAAATAACTATTTCAAGAGGAGCTACTGCATACCGGGGTGCTTTGCAGTCTTGAAAGATACCTGGGCTGGGACTCCAGGATTATCCAGAGCTGGGCCGTGCAGGCATTTGGGGCCTGATCCGAGGAAGAAAGCCATGACCATGAGGGGCAGGAACATACAAGCTGAACTGGCAGCACTTGGACATGAGAGGGCGGGTCCCTCACAGCATGTGGCTCTCCAGAAGCTGTGGCACAGGGGCCAGCATCCAGAAAGGGAGGAGGGCGCGGGGACTCCTGGAGGAGGGGGCTGGCAGGGAGGGGCTTCCCTGTCTCGGTGGCGACACTTAGCGGTATTGCAGGGAATCCGGGCTCGAGAGCCCCGAGGGCAGCAATCCCCTGGGGGCTTCCTGGCCCAGGGCTTCTCTGTTGCTCGCACACGTCAGGGGTGGTGTTGAGGGGTGTGCAAGGAGGCAGCTGCCAGATGGCTCCATATCTCTTGGGGCTATTTTAAGAACAACCGGTTGTGTCAGTTTTGAGATTGGTGCCGGTGGGCTTTGGAGCTAAGAGGAATCGGTCTGCTGAGAAGAAATAAGCGTATACAGTTGTACACAGGGCCTCCCCAGCTCATTTGTTTAACAGGCTGCTCCGTGCGTCCTCTCAGCATTAACTGAACAAAGGGCTGGACCACTGTGTCTGACGCAGGTTACAAAGACAAGCCAAATAGCTGGTGTGTTCTGTGAGCCTTCACAGTGAGTGGGAAAATGGCAAATACCTAGACACATTCCAGTCGCTTTTTTTGTCAGTCGAGGTTCTAAAACACTTCCTCCAAATATATAGCACCGGTGCTACCCCTGTGCCCTCTCAGACTCCTTGCTGTCGTGTGATCATAGTCTTGTCCCTTTTCCTGGTCCAGCTCTGAACTGTGTCCAGGCAGATGGACCGCCACATCAGCCCGGCAGGCAATGGTATTACATTCATGTGTAGTCAGTTGTGATGCCGATTTAGTGAATATTACACTTACTCTCTACTCAGACTCGAACCAAGCTTGATAGGTTCATGACATCATAGGACTCTTTCAGAGGTCTCTCGCCAAGGTCAATTTGGTGATACAAATCATGTGGCAAATATTAACTCTTCTCCATTCTTAATAAAGGATGCTCTCCTTCACTGTTTCCAAGGACACAGAGACTAGAATAGAATCTAGAATTATAAACTCTGTGTCAACATTTATGAGCGTGAGCCCATAAGACCAGGAAAATGTTGGTTCTATTTTATAAATTTTATAAAGAGTCTGTCCCAGGGTTCACATTGGTTAAATACCTTGGGTCTTTTCTATCTCAGAGCCCCAGAGACCCTCGGGTCTCCGCATGCCGAGAGCTGGCCGAGACTAGTAGCCTACTGCTGCTGGTCGTAATAGTCCTTTGCACGAGTTCAGTCTTTCACACGTGTAAGATGACCCACAGTGATCGCCGTCGCCGTTCCTGCAAACTTCCTCACACGTGCCTCTTCTCCTTCTTGTGCTCACCCCTACCTGTAATCTGACGGTATGCTCAAATACAGGCACTTTGCCTCAACTCGTGAGTGATGGGAGCTACTGTTTCACCTTCCTTTTCTCTTTGACTTCCAGGCATCATCATCATCTTTACTTAACTCATTTAAAAATATATATATTTTTCATTCTTTTTTTTTCTATTAAAATTTTGGGAAATTCCAATATAAAGGAAAGAATAAAAATAGTTTTTTAATTTCTCACCTGAAGATTACCACTGTTAATGTTTTTTAATATTCCTTCTAGTCCCCAGGCATATGTCTCCGGCAGTGGGGAGAGAAGGAATATATTTGTAGGAGGGTTGAAGATGAGAGAGAGAAAGACAAGGATAGAGTTCGAGTTAGAGCTACAGCTGAATGTAAGGTGAGAGAGACAGAACACATACCTCTGTGGGCTTAGCTTTTATGTCGTACTGTAGTTACTGTTTTGCAATTTTCTTTTTTCCCTTATAACTATATGTGAGGATTTAATGTTTTTCTGGAATATTTAAGATCACTCTCATGCCAAATTGATGTAATAGGATGTATTTATTACATTTTGATGTTCTTTTCATATTATGTTATTCTAAAAAACACTGTAGTAAATATGCTTGAAGATAAAGGTTTATCTTTTTTCTAGAATTATAATAATTATGTTGGGAAAGCTTGGCATTCTTCTAGAATATTTCGAATGCCTCCATCCTGTATGAAGTCAAGGCTTTGATGCGTGTTGCTACACTGGGCTCTGACATACTTGCTTAGACTCACTACCATGTTCCTGCTTTCCCAAACCTTAACTCAAACTATCTACATTTCTTTTTAAATTTTTTTCTGATTTTCAGTTAAAAAAAAAAAAAGACTTTACTATTCATTTTCTTGGTGACCGGTATGATTTAATCATTTGATGTTTTTATTTTTTTGTTACTTGGCTTTTCATCTTCTCAGTAAATTTCCTATTTCTGTCTTTTGCCAAATTTTATTTCGTGGGTTTATTTTTTGTAATTTGTATGAGGTTTTATATAGTATGATTTCACGCTGCTTTATCATTCCTTTAAAACTTGTTAGCTAAGTGTCGGTTTTGATGAGCATGGAGGACACAGGATCTGCATTACCTGGAATGGCCAACCCCCCTGAATGCCAAACTCCTGCTTGGACAGCTATGGGCACCCAGTCATGATATTCATATTTATTCCAGCTTGCCTCTGCCTTTCATTTTTTAATTGGTGTAGTTATCAGTCTTCTTTATAGTTTCTGTCTTTGCTATTTTGTTTAGGAAAAACTCTAACTTGAACTATTCCTTTTCTTTTAGCTAATTTATTCTTTCATTGTTTTTGTGATTCCCTCCCCCCACTTATGTCCTCTGCCCATTTAACCTTAATCCATTTGAATGGATTTTGGCATATGCAGTGAAGTGGGCACCTTTCTTTTTTTTTCTTACCCGAATCGTTAACTAATGATTCCAGGATCATGTCTCCATTTATTAAAGAATTTATCATAAACCTGCAATTAAAATGACACCACTATTTCTAGACTTTCAGTTCTATTCCATTAATCTGTTTTATATTATTTTATTAATAACATGCATCAATGTTATTTTCCTTTACTGTGCAATTTAATATCTCAAAGTCCATATATAACCTTGTTTATTTTAAAGAATGGATATTCTTCATGGTGAATGTGAGTATAGTTTTATCAGAATCTTTCCTTTACCCTATCCCCCCAATACATAATTTTAATTTCTAATTGTGTATAATCTTGCTTTCCATATTCATAGATACTGTTTTTAAAAGTCTCTAATGTCTTAATCCCCAAATCCAGTTCCTTGTTAGCAAGTCTACCAGCATCTATGACATTTTATTGTGTATTATGATACATGAATAAATATCTATTCTCTGTTTGTAAATTTTAACCTTTTACAAAATCATAGGCTCTTCAGATACCGGCTCCTTCCTGGCTTATCTTTTTTATTCACCTTGCCCTCACCTTGTATATAATAAACCTTACATGTTCCTCTCCTACAATTAGAAGGGACCTTTGGGGCAGGGAGCTTTGAAAATGTATCATAAGCCATCAAACAATTTGAGGGAGGTCAGGCTGAATTCTGGAGTATAGACTGGAAAAGATTGATATACTCTTTTCTGAAATGATATTTTTTTAATTTCAATTCTTTTCTAGCAGCAGGTAGATTGGTACTCTTCAGGGAAGGTCTGATATGGTCAAAACACAATCGTGGGAGCGAGTTTTCTTTAACACTTTGTAAGAAGTGTGGGAGACAAAAATCCATGTCACGTTTCAGATGTTTACGGTTCTCTTGTAAAGTTAAAGATTCTTGAAAAATTCTGGTAGTATAGTCACCATTGCCATGGCATTGACACTTTTACTCCGTTTGATTCTTACATTGGGGGAATTGCAATGTTTAAATTTATAATATATTGCAGAAAGGTACATGATATACCTGAGTTGCCCCCATGGCTCCACTGTACACCCATGTAATAGATTTGAACAATAGGGAGCTTATCAGAAATAATCTAAGAGGGCGCCTCGGTGGCTCAAATGGTTAAGCAACTGCCTTCAGCTCAGGTCACGGTCCCGGAGTTCCGGGACCGAGGCCCACATTGGGCTCCCAGCTCCACGGGGACTCTGCTTCTCCCTCTGACCTTCTCCTCTCTCATGCTCTCTCTCAATCTCTCTCTCAAATAAATAAATAAAATCTTAAAAAAAAAAAGAAATAATCTAAGAAATGTGTTTTCACTTTGCAATCCATTTT
Source organism: Ailurus styani (assembly GCA_002007465.1). Classification (NCBI taxonomy): domain Eukaryota; kingdom Metazoa; phylum Chordata; class Mammalia; order Carnivora; family Ailuridae; genus Ailurus; species Ailurus styani. Next base: position 583,405 of record LNAC01000698.1, on the reverse strand, counting down.
ATTGACTTAGATATCCTTATAGAATACCTTCTATGAGTTTTCTCCCGTTTTACAATTTTATTTCTGCTGCACTTTCTTTAATAAAATGGAATTACGATTTTATTTGTTGGCAGTATGGGGATTAGTTGTAAGTGTAAGAAAATGGGATAATCACTTGGGCCAACTCTATTGAGAGAATCGGATATGCCCTCCTCCTGCTAAGAGTTTTTCCTCATTGGTCCCACTAACCTCTCTGCCTTCAGCTCTGCCCTGTCTCACGGGGGTTACCCAGGATGCATTGGTTTCAACTCTTACACAGATTTTCTGTCAGGATCTTTCTATTCTTCTCTGGTTCAGATATGCTCCAACTTCCCTAGATCAGTCAGTGGATCTAAACAGAACTGTGACAACAGATTAGATTTAGCTTTGGTATATGGAGTTCACTTGGTTGGTTTTCTTGATAATTACAATGTTATAAAAGATTTAATAGCTTGCTATCATAAAAAGAAAATCACTGTTAAGTCATTTCAGTAGGTAGGACTTTACATTCATAGGACGCAATGCCATTTTAAGATGGAATTAAGGAGTTTTAAATAAACATTTTGAATTTATAAATTTTTTGGCTGTTCAACTGAAGCTCATAATGATATATATGTGCTTTTAATGTTTCTACTCATATTGTAGTTGTCATATCTATGTAAAATCTGTATAAAAATAGCTTATCTTTTTATAAAATACCCACTATATACTTACAGTCTTTCAATGATCCCTCCTTTCTTTGTAAGAACATGGAAGAAAAACAAAAGGCACATCACAACTTTTTAAAGCTCTTGGGGGTAACATTGCTTAGTAATCTATGTGGAACTTAATATAACTGAGAATGTTCCTCTCTAAGGGATGGCAGTTAGTAGATAATTGTTTACATGAAGACGTTGTCTCTACATTCTCGACGTTGTCTCTACATTGTGTGAGAGAGAATGTGACTGTCTCTTCAACATCCTGTCTACCCACTCTTTTGTGTAGCATCTGTTTTGTTTGAATGATACTGACCAGTTTATCACATGTACGTCTCTTGAAACAGTGTCTGATTCTTGTAATACCTAGAATTCAGTTAATTAACGCATGACCTTCCATTGTCTAGAAGGACCGATTTAGGTTATCTTTTCATCAGTAGCTGTGTGAGGAGGAGAAACCTTTTTCTTTCCCACTGATCTGGAACCTGGCTCTCCTAAGAACAAGACAAGCCTTTGGATCATAGGACACTTGATTCCTCGATGCTGCTGCTGAGGTGCTCAGTCAGGGAACACTGAATGACATCTTACCTCGGGACTTACCAGTTCCACCATCAAATAAGTCCTTTACTGGTCTTGTCAGTTTGAGTTCAGTTTTCATTTATTTGCAGATGAAAGAAACCTGGCTTATATACTTGGTGCCATGGAAATAGTTCTGACCTGGATTCCAAATTAGGAACTTAAATTCTTGTCTTAGCTTTTCCATTTGCTTGCAGTTTGACCTGAGGCAAATAAGTTATTTCTATATAGGTGTAGAACAAGATGACATAAAAGGCTCTTTGTAGCTCTAAAATTCTAGAGTCTTGTGATCCTAAATTGGTTTCCAGATTAAAAGTGGGGGGGGAAAAAGCAATATGTGAATTTTGGTTAATGATGAAGAGGATTAACTTCTTCGAGAGCTAGACCAGTTCTCTAAGCACTTATCAACAAACTCTAGACCTTGAGAGTAGGATGACAGATCTGTGCACTCTTTGGGATATATTAAGATGACACACATCAGAGTTTCCTCTGGGTAGATGTTACCATGAGCAAAAAAATGCCACAGAATTTCTTTATTAATTACGTGAGGCTTGAGTTTTGTTTCTCTGAGATCTTTTGTTTCTGGGATTCTGAAAATTAAAATTTCTCGGTATTTTTGTCACTCAAATGTTTCTTGACCAAATATATATGTGCACATGTAAGCATTTGCAGACACATATATGACCCACGATTTTTACGTAGTCACTGATTAAAATATTATTACAAGTAGTATTTGTTTTCACTTATGGTTCACAGTAAATTATATTGTATATATTTAACAACAGTGTACTTTTAATTGTTACCTTTTTTGATTCACACAGATTTACTTTAATAAATGAATGCCAGATTTTATGTTTTCTAAATCACTATGATTTTTCTTCATATTGCTTGAAAGTGAAGACATGAAAAATGTCATGGCTATTATGATTTTTTGTTTGCTTATTTTTTTAATGGATATCCAAGTATAATTTACCTTTGATAATTGAAGCTGTGAGCAGAGACCAGATTGCATGAAAATTACCTGAACTTTGGGTGCCTGGGTGGCTCAGTTAAGGCTCTGCCTTCTGCTCAGGTCATGATCTCTGAGTCCTGGGATCTAGCCCTGTGTCGGGCTCTCTGCTCAGCAGGGAGCCTGCTTCCCCCTCTCCCTGCCTCTCTGCCTACTTGTGATCTCTTTCTCTCTTTCTCTCTCTCTGTCAAATAAATAAATAAAATCTTAAAAAAAAATTACCTGAACTAAATTTAGTCTTGTCATAAGATACAACCTCATAAGATTTTAGTTTTTTTGTAACTATAAAATAAGTTACCAGTAATAAACATTTTATATAATAGCTTTTTGTTTAAGGAAACTTAATTTATTCGCAGGTCCTAATGACAGATCACTGTTTCAGGGGCAGCTATTAAAGGACACTGGATTAGAAGCAGTGTCCGCAGCCCAAGGAGATAGCAAGCGTGTCAAGTTGGGCAAGAAGAGGAGATTGGATGTTATTTAAGGAATTAGTTCAGGTTCAGTCTCATGCACATTAATCTGCATTCAGATAAGAATAAACTTGGAGAAGAAGTCTTCACCTCTCTGTGGTTTCTGAGATTTAGAAGCATTGATATCTGATGATGAGGAAACAACTTAGAGGGACCATTATTGGCCAGTTATTTTGGTTTCTAAGAAATATAGACTCTTTGGTTGATAATCATATTCTCTATGGGGCCTGTTAATCTACAAAATAAGCATTTTCTTCAAGCATTTTCCTCAAGTTTGGATTGGTACCTTTTTGGAAGTGGCTGGTCCATTGGAAATCTATTGCTGGAAATGGGTAAGTTGCATCCTGGAATGGAAAAGATGAGCAGTAAGGATCCTGTCCTCACATATTTCTCCAGAACATACTCAGTTCGGTTTATTGCTCCTCTTTGAAAATGCAAGTACTCCCTGCAACAGAGAAACCTATCTGTCACAAGAGAACTACCTTAATAAGCAGTTAGTATTTTTCTTCAAATACCGGGGCCATGTAAGTGGTTGACAAGTTGGAATGAAATTTTCATGAAAACAGAGGAAAACTTTAGAGCTGATTTTTCTGCAGAGCTTCTCTGGCTAGCAATCTTGGGATAGGTGGCTAAGGGTAGGAGTGCCAAGATCTAGAAAGTAAATCAGATCATTTTGCCTAGATTCCCAGAAACCTTTGAATGCATGAAGAACCAATGCATATGTTCTACTGATACTTATCCAGGAGTATCTGTGATAATCAGGTAGAGCCTTACACGTGTTTGCCTTTTAAGTCTTAATGCCCTATATGCCCTCCAATGCCATGGAACTAGTAAAACTTTAAATGTGTGGATTAAATGTCAATCTTGTGGTTTATTATTAATTTTTATTTCAATTACTTATATCAAAGAAATAAGAAGATTCATGAAATGTTATGATAAGTTTTACCAGAGTTCCATTTTTGGAACTTGTCTGGTCTCCTCCCAAGACAGGAATTTCTTTTGTCGGGAAGATGTATATTTTTGTTTGTTGATATCATGATATTAGGCTTATCAGTATGTTTAAAAAATTATATCACGTTCTATCTGTTGTGTAAGTCATATTAATGTAATAATAGGTTGACATGCAGGCAATCTGGTTTTGTATGTAATATATTGCTAAAGATCGTATGTAGGAAAGAATGTACACATTAAGGGAGAGAGGAACTGTCCTTTGGAGAGCTAAAAGTTATAAATATTTGTAGTTAGTCCCTTTTTATGACACAGACTTATATATTTTCAACATATTTTTGTGTGTATGTTTCTATATATATATACACACACAATTTTATAGAGATAGATGTATATGTCCAATTGAAGTTAGAGATTCGCTGTTTTTGTTGGATCAAATTTCTATCATAGTCCCAACACTCAGTGTAACCATACTTACTTATGCTCATGTCCCCAGTATCAGTAATTTTACTTTTCTGATCTACAGTGATTATGTAAGATTGCAAAGGACAGGGGAGCCTGGGTGGCTCAGTGAATTTAGGTGTCTTGATTTCAGCTCAGGTCCTGACCTCAGGGCAGTGAGATCAAGCCCCGCGTTGGGCTCCACTCAGCGTGGAGTGTGCTGGAGATTCTTTCTCTCCCTCTGCCCTCCCCCGACTTGTGCTCTCTCTATTTCTCTAAATAAATAAATAAAATCTTTAAAGAAAAAGTTTTAAAAGAACAAAGTGCAATTAAAAATCCGATACAGAATTACACTGATGACATTGCTACTGTACAGTTAAATGTGAAAACTCTGTCCAATAAAATCATTGGCCCTTAGTTAGTACTGAGTTGAAGTGGTTCTAAATGGTCAAACATTACTTGATGTTAAAAAAAAGGGGAGGGGTGCCTGGCTGTCTCAGTTGGCAGAGCATGTAACTCTTTATCTCGGGGTTGTGAATTCAAGCTCCATGTTGGGTGCAGAGCTTAATTAATTTTTTTTTTTAAAGTCAGTGTGTAACCTTTTAAAGTATCCATTACTTAGGAGTTGTCTTCATTAAGATTTTTTTTTTACAGTTCCAAATAACTAGACGAGCTGATTTAAATAGCAGACATATTTATTGAAAGAGTGTGTTGGGTAATTCACAGAATTGAGGAAATTGCATACAGAGCCAGGTTAGGGATCACCCACTCGCCACAAGCCCTGTATGTAGGCATCATGGCTTACACCGGTCCCATCAGTACTGGTCACTTGGAGCTGCTGTTGCTTCTTCTAAATCTGGCCGTTTCTGCCACAGCCAGAATGAGTCTGTCACTGTCCCTCCTTCCCTGAGTCACTAACTTCTCATTCAAAGTCCAGGACAGGTCCATCTAACTGGTGAGTCAAAGTGGTTGGCCAAGTCCCAGAAACAAATGAGGCAAGCATAACCAGTTTTTGGTTTTTAAACTTGGATGTGGCCACTATTTCCNGTCTGTCACTGTCCCTCCTTCCCTGAGTCACTAACTTCTCATTCAAAGTCCAGGACAGGTCCATCTAACTGGCTGAGTCAAAGTGGTTGGCCAAATCCCAGAGACAAACGAGGCAAGCATAACCAGTTTTTGGTTTTTAAACTTGGATGTGGCCACTATTTCCCAACATAGTTTCTGTCTTGAGAAATTCACTAAAGAAATGTTTCAGTGATCAAAAACAAATGAGTAAAAAAGTGAGACAAACGTCCACTGTAAAGTTGAGCTAATTGTACTGCAAGTACTTCTTGAAGATGCTATCTCTAAACTCTTCTCTCTTAAAGTTTTTGACACTTCAAGAATACCTTATGACTTGAGGGTGCCT
>LNAC01000698.1:552368-577717 GCA_002007465.1 Ailurus styani | reverse complement strand
CTCTCTCTCTGCCTGCCTCTCTGCCTACTTGTGATCTAATCTCTCTCTGTGTCAAATAAATAAATAAATAAAATCTTTAAAAAAGAATTAAAAAAAAGAATACCTTATGATNGTGATCTAATCTCTCTCTGTGTCAAATAAATAAATAAAATCTTTAAAAAAAATTAAAAAAAAAGAATACCTTATGACTTGAATCAGCCAACTAAACTCAGGTTGAGAATATGATAAAGTGTAGAACTTTTGTTTGATAGTTTTGTCCGTGAAGAAATGGCAACAGTTAAACAATTAATTGGCGTGGATGTAAATGCGAGTGGAGACCTTGGGATGGTGTATCTTTTATGGTAGAATATTTTTATTAAATGCCAGTTCAAAGCCTTTTAAGATCTGCTCCATTCACTCTTCCAAAATCTATTCTGTTTCCACAAAAAAACATTAATTATAGTGTCTGTCAATGGGCAAATGTAATATCTTCTATAAACAATTATTTAGTGCTTACTGTGTGCATGCCCCCACACTGTTGCTTACAAGATACACACTTTGATGTGTGAGGACTGCTGCTCTTCGGCTTCCAGGGCACACCGTCTTTAATCAGCTTGGCGGGATGGAGGGTTGCTTGTGGGAAGTAATTACAGGTTTTCAACGGAAATGACAGTGTAAAGCCAGCTCGATGGTGCTTGTCATGCTGAAGAGTGTACGAAACACATACACAAACTACGGGCTCTCTGTGGAAAGAACCCTGCCAGAGATAATGATAGAGCTGCTTTCCAGACTCATGGAATCCGAGAACAACGTGATAGGGGATGCTGCCTTCACCTTGGGGGAACAGCTGTGATATCCATTCAAGAAGGTCAGAGAAGATAAAAAGAAAATATTAAATGATGGGCAAACACTGCTGGGTGCGTGCTCTGAGATGCATTTATATTGAAAAAAGTGTTAAAAAGGTGGGCGTGATATTGAAATTTTGATTACTTGGGAAAACAGTTCAAATGTGGTCTTGATTCCCTTTGGGGGGAACTACACATGGTAGAGCCAGGGATTTTGGTGTAGGTCCTAAGTAAATCCTGGTGTTTAACTGAAGTAACATATGTACACTGTGATTTATTTGGCAGTGTCAGAGACCTAGTGCTTGGTGGAAAAATCTGTGTGTTGGGCAGCAGTGTATGTATTTCATATTGCACTTAATGCTTGCATCTGAGACCGGTTCCTGTGCAAGGGCTCTCCTTCACTATACTTTGTATTGTCACATGCTAGATCGCAGTGTGTGTGTGTCCTTGCCTAGAATTTTCTTTGACTTGTTTTTCCTGTTCCCATACATTATGTCATCTTTATGGATGTATGAATCAAAATATGTTGGTTCTTCCTCATTCAGTGCCTATCAGCCATTGATGTAGTGGCTAGAGCCAACAATCAGGAACAAATCCCCTCCCTCATGGAGCTTGTATTCTCATACTCTGTGAGTGTAGAAGTGTATTGCGTTCCATGAGCCCTTGCACGCTGTTGAGGAGGTTGGGGTGGTGGTCTCCATTTTGCTTGACCCCTTGTCATGCGTCATTAAGGATAACCTAGCAGTGATTGATCAGGGTCTGAGGAAGCAGTACGTGCTAGAATTGAAGAAGAAAAACTGGGAGTGCAGGGCCTTTAAGCCAAGAAGGGGAAGGGCAGTAAGAAGAATAGGCGATGGTCCACATTTCTAACATTCATTCAGAGAACATTCCTTGAGTCCCTGCTATTGGGTGGGCATTTTTCTAGGGACTACAGGTGCAGCAGTTATCCAGACAGATGAGTTTTCTGCTGTAATTTTATATTTTATAAATTAAGGGAGATAGCCAGTAAGCCAAAAGAAAATTAAAGAGAGATTTTTGTGTAATGAAACATGCTCTGAACATTGGTGACCAGAGGAACATAATTCTTGATCTGTTGCCCTGGCGGGGTGCTCTGAATATGGTGGTTAATAAAGGTCACCTAAAAAAGCAATAAGATAAATAAAAAAATAAAGGTCTTCTAACCTGAGGTAAGAGAGAAATGCGGTGGAGGAAGAGGCTATGTGCAGCTGCGCAGGTGCCACTCCAGGCAGAGGGGGTGGTTAGTGCAAAGGCCCTGAGGCCCAGGGAGCTGTTTGTGCTCCAGGATCAAAAGGGCCAGTCTGACTGGAGCTTAATGAGCAGGCGTGAGAGTGTCTTCTAAGAAGAGTTCAGAGAGGTAGCCAGGTTCAGATGATGTGTGGTCTTCTAGGAGCATCTGTAGGGTACATGACAAAGACTATTCCCTAATTTTCTTCACTGGAGCAGTTTTTCTCTCAGTATTAAGAAATTGATAAGTAGAAGAGGTAAAGAAAATATAGCTGACCTTGACCAACACAGGGGTGTGTGGGTTCTGACCACGCCCCTCTCCACACACACGCAGTCAAAACTCTGCATCTAGCTTTTGATTCCCTAAAAACTTAACTACTAATAGCCCACTGTTAACTGGAAGGAAGCCTTACTGATAACATAAACAGTAGATTAACACATATTTTGTATATTTTATGTATTATATGTATTAGGTATTATATGTATTTGGTGTGTCGTCTTATGCTAAAGTAAGCTGTAGAAAAGTAAACGTTACTGAGAAAATCGTAAGAGAAAATACGTTTACAATACTGTACTGTAAAAAAATCCGTGTATAAATGGACCCACGTCATTCAAACCCACGTTGATCAAGGGTCAGCTCTATGCTCTTAATTCTGCACTTGGGTATAAATAACATTTGGCGCTTTTATTTCTCTTCCTCCTTCTGTCCTCATTCACTCACGCACACACATGCAACTTTTTATTAAATTAAAGTTTTTTTTTAATTAATTAATTTATTTGTCAGAGAGAGAGAACACAAGCAGGCAGAGTGGGAGGCAGAGAGAGAAGCAGGCTCCCTGCTGAGCAAGGGGCCTGATGCTGGACTCGACCTCAGGACTCTGGGATCATGACCTGAGCTGAAGGCATACATTTAACCAACTGAGCCACCCAGGCACCCCTAAATTGAAATTACACTCCTTACATGTTTAAAATAAGCTGTTGGCACTTGCTGAGTTAAGAATGTTTGTCTAGGCCATCAAATGTAGTGATAAAAGAGTAGTATTACATAGTATATAAAATGTACAATAATATGTAACAATAAATAATACATGGTAACATTGTATGCATATACTGAGATCTTTTGCTCATTTCAGTTTTTTTGGCATCACAAATATGAATGCTATAAACATTTGCATATGAAAATATGTATCGAAAACTCCAATTTCCTTAGCAGAATTCCCCAAGATGGACACATATCTGAAGTCATTGCTATTATATGGATACAGCTTGTCAAATTTTCTACCTGAAAATGTAAGCAGTGTATGAGAGTGTCTTCATCTTTACTTCCTTTGAAACACTGGTTATTATCCTTTCTTAAACATCTGAGTTGACAGATCACAAATGATGTCTTACTTTTATCTATTTCTTTTGTGGTTTTATTTAGGACATGAAGTCAAGTTTGTTTATTATATTGCTGTTTTAGATATCACTGTCTGCATAGTATATTACCCCAAAACACAGTGGCTTAAAACTACCAACACTTATTTCATGGTATCCATGGGTCAGGAATTCAGGCGTTGCTTTGGTGGGTGATTCTCAGTCTTGTATTACATGATCAGGGTAATCTGAAGGCTTGACTGGCACTGGAGGATCTGCTTTCAAGGTGTCTTGATCACATGGCTATTGGCAGGAGATTTCATTGCCTCGATATATGGGCATGTCTGCATCCTGCTTGGCTGTGGTGGCTGTCTTGCCCACTGTGAACGATGCAAGAGACCATGAGGAACAATTCATAGTATCTCTTATGACCTTGTCTCTTAAATTGCACACTGTAACTTCTACTCTGTGCAGTTTGTTGGAAATGACTCAGGGTGACTTAGTTGGTTAAGCGTCAGACTCTTGTTTCAGCTCAGGTCATGACCTCAGGGTCATGGAATTGAGCCCCATGTCGGGCTCTGTTCTCCCCCTCCTTCTACTCATCTCCCTCCTCTAGCTCTCTTTCTCTCAAATAAATAAAGAAAATCTTAAAAAAATAGAATCACTATTCTAGTAGTCAGGTCTACTACTTGAGAAAGAAATATGAGAGAATCTGTAGACATATTTTAAAGCCATGCAATAGTTCTTACCAATTTCTCCCTGGCATTTAATAGGCACTGACCATGTTGCTCCAACTCTTACTGCTATTGGACAACTAATGTACCACCTCACTATCAGTAAGGGCTTTTTTTTTTTTTTAAAGATTTTATTTATTTATTTGACACAGAGAGAGAGATCACAAGTAGGCAGAGAGGCAGGCAGAGAGAGAGGAGGAAGCAGGCTCCCTGCCGAGCAGAGAGCCCGATGTGGGCCTCGATCCCAGGACCCTGAGATCATGACCTGAGCCGAAGGCAGAGGCTTTAAACCGCTGAGCCACCCAGGCGCCCAATAAGGGCTTTTTTAAATGAGTTTTTCATCGATTCCAATGACCTTGCTGCCAAAATTGTTGTTGTTGTTGTTTTAAATTTGGAGTGCTACAAGTTAGCTTATAATCATTTTTTATAGGATAACCTATCTTGCAGAGATTATATTGAGGGAAAATTTTGTCATAGCTTCTGTCTCATAAATTGATCATTTTGGATTTCTGCTTAAATGAGTTTTGACTTACATAAATCTACAGTTTTTTTCATGTGCACTGTTTGTATTGTTGGTTTATCATTTACTGTCTAGGACTGTATTTATTTCAAATAAGATAGATTCAGGATAGAAGAAAATGTTAAATATACATTGTAATTAGTTTCTTTCCCGGTTCCAGCCTTTTACCTGACTCTTGAAGCCTTTTTATCTCTTTGGCTCTCATTAACAACTATCTGTCTAAAGCTCAATTTCTCTCAGCTTCCAAACAGAGATAATAAAAGCAACTTATCCACAGGTGGTTGTGGTCCTTCAGGGAAAGAAGCTATGATATGTTAGTTATTGCTTTGTTGTTGGTGGTGGTAGTAGTGATAATCTGAGGGAAAAAATCAGCAAATTGAAAATTAGCAAGCTTCTGTGAAATTTGGCCAGTTGGAACGGGCTCACTTATGGATAGTAAAAGATACATAAAATTATAGTGACTAATTTCCATTTTGATGGAATAAGTATATTTTATGGAATAAAGGATGGATATGAAGTCTGAGGAAGAATCCAGATCATTCAGTTATTATGTGTAGGGAAGAAACAAGAGTAAAAATAAATGACTCAAGCTTTTGAGAAAGAATGGCTGTCCGAATAGTAGTATGTTGACAAGTAAGGGGAAACCCTAGAGGAAGGCTAGGTTCAAGAGAAAGCAGTGGCTTTGTTTCCTTACATGATGAATTTGAGATGGTGGTAGGCTTTCTTGGTGCTGGCTGCCTACCAGTGAGTAAAGTTGGAGGACTGACCCTTCTGAGAAAAAGGATGGTAGTGGATATGTAGTTTTATTGAGGTGACACTTGACATGAAAAAGCTAGAGCAGAGGGCTGAATCTGTGGTTAAAGCCTTAAATCTATAGGATGGAAGAGAGCCAGACTCTCAAGGGAATGATGAGATTGACGTGGCATCCAGTGCAGCAAGAGAAGGAGTTGGTAGTTAATTAAATGGGAATACAGTTAGAGAAAGATGATTATGGAGAAAATACAGTTGAATTTGACATTGTGGGTATTAGCATCGTTAGGCAGAGGCCATAATGAAATGAGTTAAGCAATGAGTGAGTCCTAAGGAAGTAGTTAAAGGAGTATAGTGATGAAGACATTAAGGTCAGTGTTCAAATTCACCAGAGTGGCCAAATTTTTAAAAAAGACTCATGGTGCTAATTGTTGGCCAATATACATAACAACTGGAATTTAAATACATTGGACTTGGGGATGCCCATTTTTACAGCAAGGAGTTAGGAAAATTCTTTGGTAGTATCTAACCCTATGACCCACCAGTTCTTGGAATATACCTAAGAGAAATGAGTGCATATGTCTACTAAAAATCAGGTAGAATCATTCGCAATGGCTCTTAACAGTAAACAACTCAAATGTTCTCCAACAAAAGATTGGATAAATAATCTGTGCTACACTTGTACACTAGAATATTGCACGGCAAAATAAACCACAAAAAAACCACCAACAACAAACAAAACAAAACAAAACAAAAAACCACAGCTACATGCAACAACGTTCTAAGTCTCACAGATAGAGTGAAGAGCCAAAGAAGCCAGGCAGAAGAGAGTACACACTGTATGATTCAATATGCATGAAGTTCCATAACAGGCAAAAACTAATATGTGCTCACGGAAGTCAGAATAACAGTTCTCTCAGGTGTGGGTAGCTGAGGAGTGAGGACAGCTGTTGACTCCACTAAGCATGAAGACACATGAATCAAACCCCAAAAAAGTAAAACAAATAAATAACGGGAAAAGTCAGGGCACCTGGTGGCTCAGTGGGTTGAGCCTCTGCCTTCAGCTTGGGTCACATCGGGCTCTCTGCTCAGCAGGGAGCCTGCTTCCTCCTCTCCCTGTCTCTCTGCCTGCCTCTCTGCCTACTTGTGATCTCTGTCTGTGTCAAACAAATAAATAAAATCTTAAAAAAAAAAAAATAATAACGGGAAAAGCCAGAAAGAGCTGAGGAAAGAAGAGCTAAGAACTCAGTTACCTGAAGCCAGTGATGGGTCTATAATTCACGATCAGGGAACCAGACAGGAAGGACGACCATGTAGAGCCATAGAACAACGTACCAGTCTCTCCTGTCTGCGTCTTTATTCTCAGAAGTCACAGTTTAATACTTTGACTTGGGAAGAGGGGAGCATATAAATGAAGAGCTTCATTCTTTCCCGCCGCTCTTTCCTAGTATCTCTTGCGCCTCAGTCATTAGCTCAGAAAATTTTCACCAAGTACCTGTTACGTTGCACACGCTGGGGTAAGGATATGCTGCCATCGAAAGGTGGTATCTTTACCTTAAAGGACTTACGGTGCGGATTGGACTTAGAGTACTGAGGATTGTCGGAGACACCGTGTCCATAGATGTGCAAGCACCATGGAAGCCCGCGGAAGCGCTCCCAGCGCCTGAGGTGAAGAGAAGGCCGGGGGGATTTCAGGTGCTGCACAGTGCGGTTACGACACATAAAGGAAGTGATGAGATATGAGACGAGGGAAGGAAGCGGAGGCCAGAAAAATGCAGGGACCCTTACAGCATGGGGCCCTGGGAAGCCTGAGCACTTGAGAGCGCGGGGCACGTCTGGATTTGAATTCCGTGACTTGTCTGTGAAGTGAGGAAGATGGGTGTCCATTTTGCAGGCTCGTGGGAACTAAAAACGTCAAGCCCCACTCGTTATTTTCGTGAGGGCAGCCCTGTCAGGACAGGAAGGCTCTTAGAGGTCTGAGGGAAGAAGAGGAATCGGATGTGTTGGGAGTGTTCACTTTGGGCCGAAGGGCTGCAGACTGCGGGTTGGAGGGCCCGCGGGAGGCCGCTGCGGGAACCCTGGCGAGTGGAGACAGCGCGAAGGGGAGCGGCTTGCGCGCCCACGCAGGACCGCTGAGAGGTGAAGCCGGAGAACGTACCGGCGTCCCGAGTCGCTGCGTGGGAACAGGGAGGGGAACGAAGGTGTTCCGGGTTCCGGTCTGGGTAATCGGGGGGGCCCTGCGCTTTCCCCCTAAGGACCAGCGTGCGGTCGGAGCATCCATCCCTCCGGCCTCGGTTGCGAACTGCTCGCACTTCCTCGCAGCTTCCCACGCCGTCTCAGCTCGGGCTCTGCCTCCGGCCCGAGGAGCCACTGTCCTTCCAGAGTCCTCTTGCCACCCTCTGGGGTAGATCGGGACTGTGGCTCGAAGCTTCCGGACACCCTTTTCTGTCTTTTCTCCTCTTCAGCCATTTATCAGGCTCTTCAGACTTAGTGTCTTGGTCAAGAGTTCTTGTTACCGTGTTCTGTTCCCCATCCTTCATTTTATCGCCGTCTGGTTTGTCTCAGGTGCCTCTCAAGTTCTCTTTCCCTTCCCGTTCTCTCTACAGCTCGTTTTGGCTTTTCATCCATCCTTCTAATCATTATGCAGCCCACCTTGCCCCAAGGGGCCAAACTAGTTCCGCAGCCTTTTTTTTTGCCAACCTGGGTTCACGTGACTCTAGTAATTAACTCAGTTCTTCTTGGGGGTGTCCGAGTTAAGTAATTAACTCAGTTCTTCTTCGGTTTGGGTTGAATGAGTAAGAGAGGAAGAGAAGTAAGAATGGACGATGAGTGATGGGAGGGAGGGTGAGTAACTGGGTTGTGCCAACACATTTGGTAATTAAATAAACCCCGAACAGTGTGTCTTCGGTTTGCTTTGTATCCCATTCACTGGTTGTTTCATCTATTTTTATAGAAGAGCCTTTAGAAGTTAACCTAATATTTATGATATTTTATGGCACATTTTCAGTTGCAATACTTACTGCATATTTATAGAGGTGATACCGAAACATTAAATTTTTAGCCATTATTATAGATTTTTTTAAAAGACAAATTTTAACTTTGGTGCAGTTATAATAACACTGTCTTTCCTTTGATTAATTTAATCTTTCCATTCTCTGTGTATATTTCACAAGAGTTTTTTGTCAAACATATTAAAAACAAAACTTTACACCAAAAATAGATTTTTCCTCTCCCCATGTAAAGTATTTCGGTGACTGAGTTCACCAAAGATAATAAAATAATTCTTACCTAGTAATTGTTGATTTTTGTTGTCCAAATAAGACAGCTTGTAGAATCTATCAATTTAACGAGGTTGGCATTAAAACCTTTAGTTTCTTCAATTCAGCAACACATCATGCATTGATACTGTGTGTGAGGAAAAGTGAGAAAAGTGATGGTTATACAAAAAAAAATGCTGTTTACCACCTATGGTCCAGGAATGTATGGGCTAACAGACAAGTGTCCAATGACTTTACACATTAATACTGTATTACACATTTAAGCGCTGTAATTGAATGTCTTAAGATGAGTTGTGAGCAAACAGATTATTCTGAGCTGTTTTCCTATTTGGATTCAATATCAGTTGATGCTGGCATATATATAATTGTGACACTTCAGGACTGTCATGCGTATCAATATCAAAAAGTCAGACTTTCAACAAATCATTAAGCAAAAATTAATCCATTGAAAAAGAAGCAAAGTATAAGAAAAGACATTACACACACACACACACACACACACACACACACACACACACCCCACAATAAACATATGAAGGTATTTATCCTCTTCCTAGAGAAATGCAAATCAAAACATTGGTATAGCCTTTTGTCACAGATATTTATATATATATATATATTTTTTTTTTACCAAAAAATAAATGTTTTTTTGTTTGTTTGTTTGTTTATAAAGGATTTTTAGGGAGGCTTTTGATATTTGCCTTGAATCTTAATTTGTCAATTTAGGGAGGCTAGATTCTGGATGAATTTGGTAGATGATTCTGTGATGAATTTGGTAGATGAAAATGTATTTCAGAAGTAGTTTGTACTGGGATTGAAATACAGATATAGAACAAATCAAATGCTTCCTGGATTCAGACTGTTTTAGAGTAATATAGTTCTTCTTCCAGTTTATCTGGGCATCGAAAAAGGTCATACACATTTTTATTAACAATTAGTTGAAGAGCTTTCCACCAGCGGACAGTGATAGAAAGCTTTCAAGAGGACTGACTGCCTCTATTTGGGGTTTCATAAGATCCTATTTATGAGTTCATTTCTATAGCTGTTACAATTTATTTTACATGTTAGTGATAGTAGATGTATAAGCATATTCACAAAATGTTCTGAACTCACTTAAGGGTATTCGGAGGAGCGTATACTTACTGACTGCGGCGTAAGTACGAGCTTATTGTAACAGCTGAGACCCATGAGGGCATCTGTCCACTGCGAAGCAGTAGTACTCCACACGTATAAATCTTAAATCAAAACCCAGATTTCAGATAGACAATGGAGATGTACCTCATTATTATCCAAAGGCCAGGCAGTTTTTCTTTCACTCTTCAAATTGGTTTATTGAATAGAAATGCTTTTGTGGTTTTTTTTTTCCCCAAGGTAATTGAATGGCTCCTGTAAGACTGTCTTTATATAATTTTATAAAAAATAGTGCATTAGATGCACACAAAGAAATACATCATCAGGTAGATCAAGTAGATGATTGAATAAGGTAGAATATATTTCCATGTATATTCCATCTAAATGTATTACATATATTTTCACTGTTTTGCCATCATATAGACAGAGCTAGAATCATTAAAAATAGCTACCCAAAAATATAGTTTTAAGATTCTGTATTGCCTCTCACTTCTCAGAATCAAATCCTGGATAAGAGAGAAGGAAAATAAAGAAGAGAATGATTGAAAAATCAAAAGTTTAGAGTATAAGGAAATGGAAAATGGACTGCAGATAATGGCAGGTGGTTGAAGAATAAGGTAGAGTTTTAAGATCAATTTATCACTGAGACAGCAACATTCTATGTTTACATAGAGCATGATAGACTTTCCAAATCTTTCATATGGGTTTGTAGTAAAAGGCTGATATTCAGAAAAGGAACCCAGAGCAGATTAAATAAACTTCTGCATATATAGTTGCGAGTCCCCAAAATAAGCTAAAGGACCTACTGCAAATGGGATTTGGGAATTTCTTGAATGAATCCTAATGTGTGTGCGTGTTTTGTTTTGTTTTTTATTAAAAAGAGCGACAAAACTACACAGGCATCAAAAATAAAAAAAAACCCATTAATATGCATGCATTAGATTTGGCTCTGGAGATCTTAGATCAAGTGTGACTGGGTTTGCATTGCTTTAGGAAAATTATAAGGCAATATTTAGAAAAAAAGTATGCAGTGAAATTTAGCATTTCAATTTGAGAATAGCGCTTTGATTCTAATGAGCAGATGCTCAACTGTGTATTGAGAGACCTGATGCAATTAAAAGATGTTTTTAGGTGGGAGGAGATCATTCAGCCATGGATCGCCTGTCAGTGCTGCCTTGGCCAGCTTTCTTTGCGACAGATGCAGTTAGTTTTTCCTAAGTCTATTCAGCCAGCCATTAATTTGGCAATGGTCTCTCCAACAATAACTTGTAAGACCTGGGTTTGGAAGAAGACTTACGTGTCTCTTGTTTAATATAGCAGAGATCAGATGTGTCAGTGCGGTGATATGACCATGCTTGGTAATGGGATGAATCACACTGACTTTTCAGGAGAGAAGATAGAGACTGGAATTGGAAACAGAACATATCTAGTTGGGAGAATCCGCTTTAATATTGGTGTATGTTTTGCTTTGTAAATCTCTGTATGTGATAGACACAGAGAGATACAGCTTGTTAAAATAAGGGCAAGAAGGTTTCTTTTTGGAGTAAATGGCTCCCTCATCAGTGGTGTATTGGGGATGACACTAATTTTATTTTTAACAATCATAAATGAGGAAGCAGGTGCACCTTGAGTAAGAAAGTGGAGCTTAGAGACGCTGTCATTTACTGGAGGCAAAATTTGATTCAACTGATATGCTTTCCCTCGTCCATTCCTTTCCTTTTCTTTCTTCATTTCTCTTCAGGTCAGAGGCTGGCAGCATAATTAAAATTTGAATTATTTATGAAGAGCCATTAAAGTGGGTGGCTTGCAGATTAGTCAAAGACAGCAGAGCTGACGCTAAGCTGCATTTCTTTTACTCTCTCACAATAAATGATACCTTGACTGTATGCCTTGAAAATAAGCATATGACATTGAAGCTTTTAAAAGAAAAATATATAAAACGTTGTGACCATTTACACTGAAGCAAACCCAAGTGTGTGTCTGTAATCATTATAATGTGCAAAAACAGGTCTTTGTGTGTGCATACATACATAAAAGATGTTTCTCTGCCAATAATTCATTAATATTGAACAGAAATATAATTACCAAGGGGAACAATTTTTTTGTAGATATATAAAGATACGACTAGAACTATAAATATACACACATGGGTATCATTAAGTGCGCATTTTATATTTGGACAGGGACATTGAAACAGTTCAGAAACATCTGTCACCGGCGTGATGTGTTGAGAAGCAAAGAAATGGAAATGGGTGTCTGTTTTCTCAAAAGCATTAGGATCTGTAAACATAAACATCATTTTTTTTAATCTGCCAATTAGAATGAGTTTATGGGCCTAATGCAATTTTTGAAAACAGTGAGAGCCTACCTAATAATGTTAAACTGGAATATTCTCCAAATTAACAGAGGGAAAAAAAAACCCATATGATGTGTTTCTTTATAGCCTCATCGTAGTCTTGGGGGAGAAAGCATATTGTGATGTGTTTCATTTTGCATGATGTTTGAGGCAGAGTTCTCTATTTTGCTTACCATACCCATGACTTAATCATTCCATTTAGAGGAGAATCAAACATACCTTTACTTTCTTAGCCTTTTTCTTCCACTCCATGGAAAATGGCCCGATTCTAAGTCCATTAAAATTGAAAAATATTAAATGTATCCATACCCTTTATTTTCATTTTTAATATGTCTCTTTTAAGATGTCCCTATGTGGAATATATTAATGCTCCATTGATATGACCACTTTTGCCTAACATTTATTCAGTTGCATTCATTTCCAGTTTCAGAGTTAGTTCTGGGTAAGGTCAACTTTTTTTTTTTAAGTTTTTATTTATGTATTTGAGAGAGAGAGTGGGAGCATGAGGCGGGGGTGGGAGGGGCAAAGAATGAAGGAAAAACAGATTTCGCATTGAACAGGGATTCTGACTTGGGTCTCAATCCCAGAACCACAGGGTCATGACTTGAGCCTAAGTCAGACGCTTAGCTGACTGGGCCTCCTGGGTGCCCCTGGATGGGGTCAATCTTATGGGTTTTATTGTTGTTGTTGTTGTTTTTGAGGGGAAATGTTGTTATTTTGTTTGTTTCTTTGTTGTTTTTCTCTTTGAGTTGGTAGCAGTTTTTTGTTTTGTTGTGTTTTGTTTTTAAGAGAGAGAGAATGTGCGCTCATGCAGTTGGGCGGTGGGGGGCGGTGGGGCAGGGCAGAGGGAGAGGGAACCTTAAGCAGTCTCCTGCCCAGTGCAGAGCCGGCTGTGGGGCTCGATCTCATGACCCTGAGATAATGACCTGAGCTGGAATTGAGATTCGGATGCTTAACATGCCTGAGCCACCCAGGTGCTCTGGTAGCAGTGTTTTAAAAGTCACAGCATGCAGGTTTAATCATTCAAGTCTGAGTTAAAATTCTCTCTATTGACCAATGCATGATGTTTTTCCCGTCTTGTTGATGTGTGTTTATCTGTAAAGCAGTAACATACCTCTCTCCTCGTGTTCTTTTATGTGTCACTAAATCTTGTCTAGCAGATTTTTACATGTAGGTCCATTGGTGTTGCATGATAAAATAATAACGAATACAATAAACTTAATGCTTCATGTTATTTGTTAGCATGGGAACATTCCATGCTTTGTCATTTTCAGAAAAAAAAGGCTGGTCAGCTTCCTCATTAACATTTGAAATTGGCATTAACATCCAAGTAAGTCTCAGGGGAAGATTAATCCATTCTAGTAACACTTTGAATGCCAAGGTCATTGAAAGAAAAGTACCAGTAACACACCAGGCTTTACCAATAGCATTTATCCCATTTTTCTACTTAGAATGAAAATGTGTCTCTTTCTAACATTTTCTTTTCTCCGTGTGGTGCTTATAATCTGTGGCTTCTCTGTGACTGAAAATGATTATGTAGAATACTGTCCTTCATATAGGTGGAGCTGCTACCTTTATGACACTCTGGTGTACTTAGACAGTGTTCTGTCTCATCAGTTCATATCCCGTCGTGGGTTAGTACCTGACAGGAGCCTGCCTCAGCCTAAGGTGGGGCTTATTAAAATGGAAGTACCATGGTTACATAGTAGGTTGGCCTCAGTCATTCTTGACGTTGTGAGAAAAAAAAAAGGAAAAGAGTGGTCGGAGAAGTCTGGAGATGAGAAGATTCTTAGAGCTGCGCATGCTGCTAAGGAAAGAGAGGGTTATGGCACCTTTGTAGGGCTTACCAAAGTGTGTTCCATAGCACCCAGGTTCTGAGAGACATGCTGGAAAAAGTGGGCCATGATCCAAATCATATTGGACATGCTTTATACTATATCTCTCTCTTCATAGACCACACTAAACCCGTGAGTACTTAAAAGACACAGTAAGGTCTCTATGTAGGAAGTCTACTTAAGTGTCTTCAGTCCAATGTTTTATATATATTCAAATTATATATATATATATATATACACACACACACACACATATATGTATATATGTGTGTATGACATCATTATAGTATCATCTGAATACTATTTATGTGTATATGTGTATGCATGCATAATATCGATTGAGTATATGTATATAAATCTTTGGAACTAATGTTCCTTGGATATACTTTTGAACAGTTTGAGAGCTACTGGTGTAGGGTTTTTTTTTCCATTTTTTATTTTTTTAAGATTTTATTTTTATTTTATTCATGAAAGAGAGAGAGAGAGAGAGAGAGGCAGAGGGAGAAGCAGGCTCCCTTCCTGCTCTGGAAGCCTGACCTGGGACTCAATCCCAGAACCCTGGGATCAGGACCTGAGACCAAGGCAGACACTTAACCAACTGAGCCACCCAGGTACCCTGGTGTAGGTTTTATTTTTTAGGTAATTTAATTAATTTATTTTTAAAGATTTTTAAAATTTGTTTGACAGAGAGAGACACAGCGAGAGAGGGAACACAAGCAGGGGGAGTGGGAGAGGGAGAAACAGGCTTCCTGCTGAGCTGGTAGCCAGATGCCGGACCCTGGGATCATGACCTGAGCCAAAGGCAGACGCTTAACGGAGCCACCCAGGTGCCCCTGGTGTAGGTTTTAGAAACAGGCTTTAGGGGTGCTTGGGCTCCCAGCTCAGCGGAAGCCTGCTTCTCCCTCTCCTACTCCCCCTGCTTGTGTTCCCTCTCTCTCTTNAGATGCCGGACCCTGGGATCATGACCTGAGCCAAAGGCAGACGCTTAACGGAGCCACCCAGGCGCCCCTGGTGTAGGTTTTAGAAACAGGCTTTAGGGGTGCTTGGGCTCCCAGCTCAGCGGAAGCCTGCTTCTCCCTCTCCTACTCCCCCTGCTTGTGTTCCCTCTCTCTCTTTGTCTTTCTCTGTTAAATAAATAAAATCTATTTTTTTAAAGATTTTATTTATTTATTTGACACACACAGAGAGAGATCAGATCACAAGTAGGCAGAGAGGCAGGCAGAGAGAGAGGAGGAAGCAGGCTCCCTGCTGAGCAGAGAGCCCGATGTGGGCCTCGATCCCAGGACCCTGAGATCATGACCTGAGCCAAAGGCAGAGGCTTTAACCCACTGAGCCACCCAGGTGCCCAATAAATAAAATCTTTAAAAAATAAAAATAAAAACAGGCTTTACAGTTGAACAACCTAGAACAAAATCTGCTTCTGTCAAACTGAGCAAGCTTGAGCAAGTTACTGAACCTTTCTGAAGCCCACTTCTTCAACTATCAACTGGTACAAATGATTTCTACCTACACGATTGTGTTAAGGATAGAATGCCATCATATGTGTAGAACTCTCAGTGAAGTTCTATTATATGGTCATTAGATAATAATGCACGTGAGAGAATATTATTTTTAAAGTCGTATTTTGCCTATTTCAAATATTGATGTAGGGTTAACCTTTTGTAATTGTCTTGTTTGAATTATTTGCATATTATTTCATGGGCATAGCATTACTCCTCAAGGAAACCTTTAGATTCCTATAGTAAATATTTGTTGTTTTGGCTTCTTGATATTTCTTTGCACTTCTTATGGAAAAAGTACTTGTATTCCATGTGATTCTGGTGGGATTGTCAATAGCGATATTGATGCTGATGACAATATCGTTAATAATGACCATACATGGCACTTGCTTAGTGTCAGGCACTATTCTAAGTGCTATATTTTAAGTACTATATATATATATATATAGTACTTATATATTTTATATTAACATATATATTATATAAATTTAATGTATATTCATTCATTTGATCCTTACACCAACCCCATAACATCTCTACTATGATCGTCTCAATTTTAGAGACCCTTCCCCCCAAACAACAACAGTAAGAACAACAGCAACATCAAATGGGGCAGGGAGAGGTTAAGAAACGAGCTCAAGGTCACACAGCTAATAAGTGGTTGCGTTAGTAGACAGACTCAAGCAATAGGACTCCACTGTCTGGACTCTTCACCACCACACCGTATGTAGAGAAGGGCCTTCAGGAAGGGCCTTGTCTCTCACTTCCCACCTGCATGAGCCTATTACCCCAGCGAAACCTAATTTCTCAGTTCTTTAGCGTTCCATTATCAGTGTTCCTGAGTGGTTTTGATTATGTTTTTCTACCTACTTGAGAACCCCTATAGCATTTAGCACTGAAAGTAGTATGTTCTCAATTGAGAAAGATGAATTTTATTTCTTACGTTGTGAAATGTTTCTAAAATACTCTAGAATATTTATTCAAATGACATTCATTAGCCACTTGACAATCAAAACATATATGGCCAGAGACCTTTTGGAATCTCCAGATTTGTAAAAACATTTGCCATTCAGTCCCTCATTCTTCCCATTTGTAAATGGGATGGTGTGGTGATAAGTAGTGAAGGGGGCCGTTAGGTAGGCTCAGTGACTGAATCATTTACGTTCAAAGTCAGGGTCATGGCCATAAGAACTCAAATATGTATCATAGAAATATTACAAAGAGGTTCATATTATAGCTTTAGATCACACACCAATAGTTCAAACACCAAATGTGATGTGAATGTTGTACATGTACATACAAAAGGACACCGGGTTATCTATAATTCAAAATAAAATTAGAAAAATTCATTTTGCATTTTAACCTTATCACCACCTAAACTAGTTGCATTGAGGCTTTACTAATGGTCCTTCCTTGCACAGAAGATGGCAACTCCAAAAGCGTGTGTCTGTCTGTCCTCTATCTGTCTACCTGTCATCATTGTCATCTATGCCATTTACCCATTTTTTTTTCCATTTACCCATTTGTATCCCAGTATTTATTTAGGGATCAGATAAAGGATTTAATTTTCTTAAATCATTGTAGTTTTTTTCAAGTAAGTAGAAAAGACACTTTCAAAAGTACTGGCTTATGTATTCCTCTTAGATCAGATGCGTGATTATGGAGTGAAATCACATAGGGGTGTGATTAATATTCAAATACCTTCAGAGGAGCTTTCTTGATGTTATATTTCATCTTGTTATCCTAAACTGTTTCAAGTGGCAGTCCGGATTTTAAACTAGAAATTCGTGGGTTTTTATTTTATTTTATTTTATTTTTTTAAAGATTTTATTTGTTTATTTTTCAGAGAGTGTACACAAATGGGAACAGCAGGCAGAGGGAGAAGCTGAGCAGGGAGCCTGATGTGGGACTCAATCCCAGGACTCTGGGATCATGACCTGAGCTGAAGGCAGACACTTAAACAACTGAGCCACCCAGGCATCCCGAAATTCATGTTTTTTCAGAACAATGGTAACTGTGAATTATGAGCCTTAGTTCTGTAATTGCTGGTGACTCAAGAAAGTTTATCTATGGGAGGGCTCAGATGGTGGATCTGTCAGAAAGGCCCAGGACTAGAAATTTCTTAAGGAAAACAGTGTGTACCATTGTCCGTCAAACTGGATGGTTGTACATGTTTTCAGATTGACCAAGGGGCTTTGTCCTTGGCTAAAACTCACAGAAATGCTGTTTTTCTCTTTCTTCATAGGGTGAGTGAAGTGAAGACAGCGCTGAAGGACTGTAATTGCTTATAGAAACGGGGAGAAAAAGGCACCATGACTATAAAATGGAGAATATTTGTTTTATTTTATTCCTAAGAGTGAGGGCTGGGGTTCCTTCCCTTTTCAGCTCTAATGTCATCAAACTTTATCTGTGTCCATTGTGCCTCTTTCTCTTCAGTCCCAGAGAAAATGTCCTTTCCTTTGCTGGAAGCTAATGGCTTTACCTGTTTTCAAAACCATTTGCTTCCCATCTCTTTCAACATTGGGGTCTCCCTCCACCAACAGTCTCTGTTCCTGTTTTATTTTCAATCTCTTCCATTTTGCCAGCGCCTGCCTCAAAGCTTATAAATTTGTGCATGCTCTAATCTTTTCCATCTTTATGCGATAAAGCTACAAACAGAATAAATACTCTTAAACCTTGTGTTCCCTCTCGCTAATGTGTGTCTTCTCTCCTTTATAGCCAAGCTTACACCAGAGCTTCCCAGATTTTCACAATTTTATGGACCAGTATATTTTTCTTAATGTGAGAACTAGTCTAGATAGTCTAATAGTCTAAGAAGTCTGATAACAATTCCTATGTCTCACCAATTTACCTTCTTAAAAGGGAGGTTATTACACATCATAAAAAGAGAAAGGACATGTTTATGGTTATTCTGTTTGACTACCTGTTTTTTTTGTTTTTTTGTTTTTAAAGATTTTATTTCTTTATTTGACACAGAGAGAGAGAGATCACAAGTAGGCAGAGAGGCAGAGAGAGAGGAGGAAGCAGGCTCCCTGCCGAGCAGAGAGCCCGATATGGGCCTCGATCCCAGGACCCTGAGATCATGACCTGAGCCGAAAGCAGAGGCTTTAACCCACTGAGCCACCCAGGCACCCTTGACTACCTGTTTTAAGGTTCATATAGTCCTGGAGGGTAGAATTCTTACTCTCATTAATCCCTTCCTGTCTTTGTTGTGATCTCATTGTTTTAACTCAGCGCCTGTATTCATATTTTAGGCATCACCACATTGGCTTTAAATCAAAACAAGGAGTGTGATTTAATTCAGTGGATTGAGTTGCCAGTTGTAAATGGAAATTATCCCAAGATGCATATGCATTTTCCCTGAAAATAGATGACTGGCACGGAGTGTGTGTTTTTAGTGTCAAGCCAGGGGTAATGTATATGATTGGTGGTAAAATATAGACTGCTGTGGGCTTGGGGCCAGAATCCTGCCTCTCAGTCTCTGCCAGTCCCTTCGAGGAGCCGAGCTGACTAGAGCTGATTGGCTAGACCGGAGTGCCTTATGTAAGATACCACACTGAGTGTCAGAAAAGGAGGGAAAAATGAACCATTTTCTTGACTGAAACTCAAAGAAACTTGATCCTTTCCCTCCCTCCCCCGCTTCCTTCTTCCTCCCTCTCTCTCTCCCTCCCTTCCTTCTCTCTTCCTTGTTTTGTAATAAAAAGTATTAAAATTTGAATCAATACAAATAACAAAGACAGTGTAGTATAATACCATTAATTTTGGGAACAAACTGGAATACTGCAAAATTATAATAATTTCGGTGAGATTTATTTCTGCCACCCTCATTGTTGGCATTATTCCTCATGAAGTCTTAACACATATTGTGGGTAAGGAATTTAAAGTTTTGAAACTTGTGGTGTGTAAATTATTTCTAGCAATGGTGCTGTATTCAGAGCATGTACTAAGTTAAACCTTTAACGAGATGTAGCTGATTTAAAAGTTTTACTTCTAATTTTAAATAACTTAAAGTTTCAAGTTATTTTAGTTCTCTATCCTTCTATTTTGTCTAAATAATATTATCATAGTATTTTCTAATGAATGATTTGGTTAAGGGTTTTTGCCCATAAACATTGCTTTATAAGTTAGGTTATAACTAACATTTTCTAAACAGGACAGTAAACTCATTTTGAAAGATTCAAATATACTTTTAAAACAGTTCAGGATGCCTGGGTGGCTCAGTCAGTTAAGCATCTGCCTTTGGCTCAGGTCATGATCTTGGGGTCCTGGGATCGAGTCCTGAATCTGGCTCCTTGCTCCGCAGGGAGCCTGCTTCTCCCTCTGCCTGCTGCTTCTCCTGCTTGTGTGCATTCTCTCTCTCTCTCTGACAAATAAATAAAATCTTAAAAACAACAATAAAAAAACCCCAGTTTTTACAATGCTATACCACTAAACTTTATTCTCTCTTTGAAGTATATGCTATATGTGTAAAATATTGAGATATATATATAAATATATATTATAATGCTATATCACTAATCTTTATTCTCTTTGAAGTATATGCTATGTGTATAAAATACCGATATATATATATATATATATGTGTGTGTGTGTTTTTAGCGTCAAGCCAGGGGTAATGTGTGTGTGTGTGTGTGTGTGTGATTTACTGTACCCATAAATGCATGTAGTGATTACATGCTTTACATAATCAGTATTGCTCTATGGTCCAACTTAATGTGATTGCTAGCAAAATGTATTAAAAAACACACAGTGAGGGGCACCTGGGTGGCTCAGTGGGTTAAAGCCTCTGCTTTTGGCTCAGGTCATGATCTCAGGATCCTGGGATCAAGCCCAGCATTGGGCTCTCTGCTCAGGGAGCCTGCTTCCCCCCTCTCTCTGCCTGCCTTTCTGCCTACTTGTGATCTCTCTGTCAAATAAATAAATATCTTTAAAAAAACCATAGCGAACTGTACAAGGAAAGAATAAATTTGTACTTTCATATATTCTTTTCAGTACTTGGAAGCCTAGTGTTGAAGCATCTGACAGCAACTTGGAAAGAAAATCAAACTGTGATAGTCAAATTTTAATTGATATGCACAGGCACGTATACATATTGGAAGCCTGAAATATGAGTCTTAGTAATCCAGAATGATTGCTTCAGTAATTTGACTGAATGTATTCACTTATTTAAAGAACGAAAGAAGTAAGCTGAAGGGCAGTTGGTTATTTAGTTTAAATAAAGAAGGGATATTTTAAGAGAAAACCTTCGACAGTGACTAAACACTACCTCTAGAGGGAGACATTTAGCTATTGATCATTGATGTTTAGGACCCATTGAAGGGACTGTCGTTATTAGATGCATTATCAATCTCTTCTACTCATTACTATTAACTGTGTGATTCGTACAGGGCACCTTATTCTGACCACATGCTCAAAAGCTGTTTATCATTTGGCTTTTTAAGAAGTTTCACCCTCAAGGAGAAAACACATGGGTTATGCCAACAATAGTAATCCAGAAAATGATAATTTTTGTGTCTTAAGAACTGTGTTAATTTTTTCCTTAATAAAGTATTTATCAAGAGCTCACTAATGGGATCAGCTTTATTTTTTACTCTGGGAATAAATCAGTGAACAGACACGCAAGTTCCTTGTTTTCAAAAAGCTTATATTCTGGAGTGGTAAGACAGACAATATATCTTGACACTGAGAGGAACACAAGAAAAGACGTGAACATGGTGCTAGGACACAGAATAAGTCGGGGAGTGAAAGAACTACTTTGGAGTGTGGTGGTGTCTGAGGTAGGCGATAAAGGCTAGGAACATTTGGTTAGCAAATGACGGGAGAATGGTTTTCTGAGAGGAGAAAACTAAATATTCTGATCAGGTTAGAGTTTTATTTTTACNACTACTTTGGAGTGTGGTGGTGTCTGAGGTAGGCGATAAAGGCTAGGAACATTTGGTTAGCAGATGATGGGAGAATGGTTTTCTGAGAGGAGAAAACCAAATATTCTGATCAGGTTAGAGTTTTATTTTTATTTATTTATTTATTTTTAAAGATTTTATTTATTTATTTGACACAGAGAGAAATTACAAGTAGGCAGAGAGGCAGGCAGAGAGACGGGGAGAGGAGGAAGCAGGCTCCCTGCCGAGCAGAGAGCCCGATGAGGGCCTCGATCANATGCGGGCCTCGATTACAGGACTCTGAGATCATGACCTGAGCCGAAAGCAAAGGCTTTAACCCACTGAGCCACCCAGGCGCCCTCAGGTTAGAGTTTTAGTGTATAAAAGAAGGCTAATAGGATACGGTTAGGCTGGAAACATAGGGAGAGACCAGATTAAGTAGAATCTAATACATCAGTGAGTTTGGATTTTTTCTGAATGCAATAAATAGGTGAGTTTTACGTCGACACCGAAGAGATAGATCTATGTCAAGGGCACTAATGAAACCAGGATTCTAAATCTCTAAAGCTGAGGGTCTGACTCTGGAATGTGGTAAATTTAAATAAGGTAATGGACTCTACACTTGAGGTCTTCTGCGAGGCCAGTTTTTCTTATAACCGGAGCCTGTAGATTTCTTCTTTATATGCTACCAAAGAGATGAATGATAGCATAATATTATACAATGTCGACAATATTACACAGTTGTTTCAAATCATATAAATGTTACATAATTATTATATCAAAACATATGACTGACCCCTGTTGCTAACTCAGAAAACTTATGCTTATTTGGGCAAAGAGAAACAAACCACTTAGCCTAAATGGAAATAATGCTGTTTTCCTGTAGGTCTTTCTTTTTTTTTTTTTTAAGGGTTTTATTTATTTATTCATGAGAGACAGAGAGAGAGGCAAAGGCAGAGGGAGAAGCAGGCTCCCTGCTCAGGAGCCCGATACAGTACTCGATCCCAGGACCTGGGGATCATGACCTGAGCCGAAGGCAAATGCTTAACCATCTGAACCATCCAGGTGCCTTTCCTGTAGGTCTTAAACACATTCTGTCCTCCCAAATGAGGAGTCTCTACCAAAAAGGCACATGAAGAATTAGGAACAGAATAATAGGGCCAAACAAATGAAAATTTGAAGAAAAGTGAACCAGTAAAAGATATATGAAAACAAGTAATCATTATGGCTTTCTTTTTCCACAATTATATATATAATACTATTTTTTTTCCTATTGAGCACATTTCAGGAAAATATAGGATGTCCAAGGGACTTATGCTGAATTTTAACTTGTTTTAACNTTATGGCTTTCTTTTTCCACAATTATATATATAATACTATTTTTTTTCCTATTGAGCACATTGCAGGAAAATATAGGATGTCCAAGGGACTTATGCTGAATTTTAACTTGTTTTGTTTGTTTGATACTCATTTTTGGAAGGGCAGAATATGAATTAACCAAAATAAATTATACGGATGGAATAAGGTGAGAGGAGGGAAAGATGTGATCTTTTTAAGCCCTTAATGATATGTAATCCACTTTTTCATTTTGCCTATTTGGTATGTGGCAAAACAAAAATATAATTTGTATTTCCTTTTTAGTAAAATAAGATAAAGATGAGATGAATAATCTGTTGGTATCAGCTTTTGATATTAGTTTTTTTTTTTTAAGATTTTATTTATTTATTTGACACAGAGAGAGGGAGAGAGATCACAAGGAGGCAGAGAGGCAGGCAGAGAGAGAGGAGGAAGCAGGCTCCCCACTGAGCAGAGAGCCCGATGCGGGGCTCGATCCCAGGACCCTGAGATCATGACCTGAGCCGAAGGCAGAGGCTTTAACCCACTGAGCCACCCAGGCGCCCAGATATTAGTTTGTTTTTAAGTCAGAATAGAAACACTTTAGTTTGTTTTTAAGTCAGAATAGAAATACTCCCAAGCACAGAGTCAGGAAAAAGGTGAAGCTACTTATCAAATTGACTTGTCATGGAAGAAAGAGGTTTTTTTTCCCCCCCAAAAACCTTGCCATTTAAAAAATATTTTAACCTTATGTTTCTTAGCCATATGGGAATATACTAAATTCATGGTTCAGTAGCTTCAAGGAATCTGTTCTAAAACCTTGCAAATTTCTGGAGAATAAACCTTAACTTTATTTCTGTTGAAAAATCATATGATAAAAATACATTATGTCAGATCATGAGATTTAGTAAATGAAAAATAAGAGAGAGGGATTTAATATACAACATTAATGTACATTTATTTTGTATGCCAATATGGTACGTCTTACCAGATTATTCTTGGTTGTCTTGAAATATTTATCAGTACCTTTGAAATTTCCTGATAAAATGAAATCATCTTCCACAGCCAACACTTTTTATCGTTATGTCCTTGACTAATGCTCTTGGACATTATATGATACATAAAATATAACAATACTGTACTCACACCGTTCCTTTCTTTCTTTATGGATTCCCCTTTTAAGTAAATTTCAGAAGTCTCACTGGCCACGGCCATGATCCCTACCTCAGTTCATGGCTTTTATCATTTCTGACCTGTTTTTGCAACTGTCCTCTTGCTTTAGTGTCTCACTGCCCTTTGATTTGATTGATTTTTCACACTACCGCCAGTCATCTTTTTTAAATTCAAAACTTCTTTCATTGCTCTACCCCAAATTCCATACTCCGGTCTCATTCCCTTCAGGATATAATTCAAATTATTTTGAAAGCCAAACAGAGCTTGCATTCTGGCAGAAGCCCTGTTTCTCTGGCCCTTCCCCCTCCGGTCTCTGTAGCCAGCACACTTCCCATTCTCTGAATGCCCACGTGCTGTGTTCTGACCTTGCAATGCCCTTCACGTTATTCTTCACCTGGTGAACTTGTCATCCTTAAAAGTGGGCCTTCCCCACAAAACCTGCCTAGATTTTACTCTGCTTTCTCTCTCTTCCAACTCATCTTCTTCACCTACCACAGTTTGTATCTGGGTGAAGGGCAGCATCTTCTGCTTAAACAGCTGAGTTTCTTATCAAACTGCGGGGACATTTTCTAGAGTTGTGATGTCCCCTATTTTGTAACTCCTTGAGTCCAAGAACTCTGTATCTCCATAGATGAGTACAACGGGCACTCAGTACATACATATTTAATGAATGACCCAGTGCATGTTTAATTAAGAGAGGAAGTGTGACTCATGTAGTTGTGATAAGGCCGGGCAGGCCTGCCAGTTTTCAAGTCCTGGTTCCATTCCTTGTCAGCTGTTACTAACAGGCAAGTTACTTAACCTGTCTGCTTTACTTTCCTGATTGAAAAGTGAATGCTACAAAAATAACAACCTTGGACCATGGTTTTGAGAACTCCATAAAACAGCAAAATGCTTTGCATATCATCAGTGCTTAGAGGACTGTTATCTATTATTTTTATTGCAAAGAAGGGAAGCTTATTAAAGTTACAGTATAGGGGCACCTGGGTGGCTTAGTGCGTTAAGCCTCTGCCTTCGGCTCAGGTCATGATCTCAGGGTCCTGGGATGGAGCCCCATGTCCGGCTCTCTGCTCACCAGGGAGCCTGCTTCCTCTTCTCTCTCTGCCTGCCTCTCTGCCTACTTGTGGTCTCTCTTTCTATCAAAAAAATAATAAATAAAATCTTTAAGAAAAATAAAGTTACAGTTTATAGTGTCCTTATTTTGTCTGTTCTAAAGCATATTCACTTTCTCATTTTTGAGTATAAGCAAGAATAGGGTAAAACATATTTAGAAAGTAGTAATCAGGGGGCGCCTGGGTGGCTCAGTAGGTTAAGCATCTGTCTTCAGCTCAGGTCATAATCTAGAATCCTGAGATTGAGCCCCGCATCAGGTATCAGGCTCCCTGTTCAGCAGGGAGACTGCTTCTCCCTCTCCTTGTCCCTCTGTTCCTCCCA
>LNAC01000698.1:513100-552358 GCA_002007465.1 Ailurus styani | reverse complement strand
CCCGGCTTTTGTGCACACACACACACTCTCTCTCTCTCTCAAATAAATAAATAAAATCTAAAAAAAAAAAAAGAAATAGGCATCATTGCAGTATCTACTAAGTAAAATATAGTAATATAAAGAACTCAATACTCTTGTATTTTGAAGGACACACAAATTCACGTAAAGTATATGAATCAGAAATAAAGTGATGATTTGCTAGACTTTTTAATCTCACACATCCTTTGTAGTTCTACAACTTAGAACTGTTTATTGACAAAAAATGTTAAAGTTTGTCTTTAGATAACTAGGCGTTTGGCATCAGGCAGGTCCAGGTCTGCCTCCCATGTCCCACACCTTCCCCATTGTTTCACCACCAACAGACCTCTTGGCATTTCTTAATTAACTTGGGAGTTATTTTAATGAACCTAACATGTGCTATATAAAACACTGAAAAAGTATTTTTTTTTGTTNAAAGATTTTATTTATTTATTTGACACAGAGAGAGAGATTACAAGTAGGCAGAGAGGCAGGCAGAGAGACAGGGAGAGGAGGAAGCAGGCTCCCTGCTGAGCAGAGAGCCCGATGCGGGCCTCGATCCCAGGACGCTGAGATCATGACCTGAGCCGAAAGCAGAGGCTTTAACCCACTGAGCCACTCAGGCGCCCTGAAAAAGTGTTTTTAACGTATGGCTCTGAAAAGAAAAAGAACAGAGGGCATACCAGCACCAAATCATTTACAAGGCAGAGAAAGAAAATGGAAAAATGCATCACAGCTCAATCCTTGCACGTCCATACCGTCCTTCATGGGCCTGGGTATGGAGCGATTGCTTTATAAGGATCTAATTGCAACATTACAGCGAAAATATATTGTACTTCTGGGAATTATGTAAAATATGTCTGTATTTATGTATATAATTTGAGGCATTATTTATGTAGCATGAAATACACAAATTTTATGTGAAACTAAGTGGGTTTTGACAGATGTTTACAGCAATGTAACCCAGACTCCTGTGAAAATATAGATGGTTTCCAGTATGCCAAAAGGGTCTTTTGTGCCCCCTTTCCTGATTGTTCTGAGTGGTTGATTTAAAATCTCTTCGTTTTCTGATATCACAATAGCAACCTATTTTAGATACGAAAATAGTTAACTGACCGTTATATAAGCTTTTTAAAAATGTGGAAATTATGCAGGTGGCAGAAGCAGGTGGTGTTTCTGGCTTTGTTTAGTATTGTTCAGTAACTTCTTATAACCTCATGGCATTGAGAGATGGGAGATATGGAAAAATATGAGAAATCAACATTCTTTATTATATTCCCTGCCTTAATGAAGATTTTTGAATACAGATAGAGATAACTGACTTACCATGTTTCTTATGACTTTTCCTTATTGTACCTGGCTTCATTTATTTCAACACATAGATAAATGTGCATAGCCCACTTTCTTAACACTTAAAAAAGATCTGGAAAAAAAGATTATTAAAAGTTACACAAACCAAGTCCTGAGATATTCTTGTGATAAAGTGGAAAGTGATTTTTGATTGCTGATAGTCTTGGAAAACATGATAGTGATAGAAAACAAAATTTCAAATGATAGATATTGGAATTTCCAGTGGGCCATAAATCTTTTTAAAAAGACAACACACAGAAGAGCCAATATTTAATTTCCTAGAAGAATGCTGTGTACTAAAAGCAGAGTGCTGAATATAAGATTCAATTAAAATGTCTTATTATATTGTAGTGAATTAGAAATTGATATTTATTAAAAAAAACCTGTTAAACATAAAGTCATTGCTTATTCCGAAACAGTTGAAGCTTAGACTCCTTCTGCCATAGTGATCACTTCAGAGGGAAGATAATCAATGCCACTCTCTGTGGGTCCCTAAAAGTTACTTTGTCTGTCCTAAGTTGTATGATGAGGTCAAGAGGAGAATAATCTTCAGGATATCTCTGTAGGACATGGTTAAGTCCTTATTTGGTGTTTGAGAAACAAAATACCTTCACACTATAGACGTTCATTTACATGGGGTCAGCTCTGACTTCTTGATATAATATTATCAAACTTCATTAAAATGCAGAAAAATGACAGGGCAAGTGTAGAGACCATTTGGCTAGTTGCCTACTTATCACCCATTCCCTGCTCCCTGCCACCTCTTCCCCTTCTCCCCCAACCCCCCACCCCCCCAGCTCCTTCTCAAAGCTTCCCCACTGTACCAGTCATAAGATTTAGGTTGGATTGATATGAGCCTCAGCTTCATGGGGGTTTTCTGATGGTTCTGGACAAACTGAATTTCAATTCAGGATTGGAGATAAAATCTGTCAAAGTCAACCAACACAAGATGCCTGCTTGATTACGGAGTTAGGCTCAGGAATATTGTTTGATAATTGTGAGAATATGACCCTTATTCTCCCACCAGATAAAAGCAAGGATGATTTCAGCTTGCTTTCCAGCCATTATGCAACCATGAGGTTGGCACAGCTGAAGATGATGTGCTTAAGGTAACAACACATGAAGTTGGTCAGAGTCAAGGACATGCCTTTTCTTTAACATCCCAAATCAGTCCTTCATGATGGGGCTCTTTGCACACCTTTTCAACCTCATCTCCATTCTGTTCCTCAGCTGTGTGATTCTGTGAAGAATTCCTAGATTGTCTTGTACTCTTATTTCTCCCAAATTGTTTTTCTTCCTTCAAGTCCCTTTATCTAGAATCCTTTAGCATGCTTCTTGAGTACCTACCATTTGTTCAGGACTCAACGCTAGGGTAACTATCTGCTATAGTCTGAATGTTCCCCCAACATTGATGTGTTGAAACTTGAACCTAATGCCTAATGTGATGGTATTAGAAAGTGAGACTTTGGGAGGTGATGAGGTCATGAGGGTGTAGCCCTTGATTGGGATTAGTGCTCTTCTAAAAGAGACCCAAGGGAGCTTTCCTGTTTCTTCTGCATGTAAAGTTACACTGTAAACATGGCTCTAGAGGGCCCCCTCCAGACACCACAGTCTTGGATCTCAGACTCCAAAACTGTAACAATAGAGGTGTTTTTAATTTGTGTGTTTTTTAATAAGCTACCCAGTTTACGGTATTTTTGTTATGGCAGCCAGGATGGACTAAGACACGGTCTCCTCGAAGTATTTTTTAGCGTCTTTTACCTCTTGTTGCATCTGCCGAGGAGAGTATACCTCCTCTGTGCTCTCATGACACCTTGGGAAGCAGAAAACCGCTGTGTTGAATTTTAAGTGAGGAATTTTGGCTTCTGTCTTACTAGGGCATCTTTAGAATAGATACTTTTTCATTATTGTGTTCAAAGAACTGCCCCTTCTCCCTGACGGTACTATCACAGAATTTTGATAGACGATGTCGACACTGGTTTTTCATAATTGAGGTGTGGCTGCATTCTGATATGGTGCTCACTCTATGAAACTGACTGTAGTAATCATGTTTCAAATGGCATCAGGTGTGAAAAAATGTTGCTAATGGGTTCACCATGTCACCTTCAATTATTGGAAGACAAATCCCTTGGTTATCTGAAGTGTTAGCCTGTGAATAAGAAAACATGGATTCTATCCTTACCTTTCACATGTTCATAATTATGAAAATCCTGTTTTAAATAATTGTGAGAGCAAAGCGCTTGAGAAAACAAATAGCACAAGTCAGATAGGCTGTTACCTGGGTTTAAGTTCCCGTGTGAGCCTGAGAGGTTCCTTCTTTTCTCAGTTCACCAGAAGTGCCCTTGACCCCAGTTACTAGTCTTCCAAAAGGCGTGCCATTAAGGAAGAGAACTCTCGTGTATGGATCCATGGAAATCTGCCAATAACTTAGAAAAAACAGCGGCAGTGAATGCCTGACTGCTGAGTGGGCATCACTAACCGAATGCATGAAGTACTTCGTCACTGTTATTTTAGTGTGGTTATTATTATTATTATTACACATGGTCATGACCTATGGCATCTTAGAGTCTGCAAGAGAGCCTATATGATATCTGTACTCTTTCTTTGGCCCGCTCAGTGTTTTCAAGTGTTAGCTTGGTTGCGTAATAAATTGCTTAGTGTCTATTGCTTATACCAGTGCCTTTTCACATGTTTCTGGTACTTACTACTTTCATTTTTTGTAAAATAGGAAGTTTATTGTTTGAAGAGCTTAGGGCTCATCTCTCATTCTCTTTTTCTCTGTATATTTGAATGTATATATGTGTGTGTGTGTATATTTCTTAGAGTTCAGATTTATTATTTTATTTTATTATTTTTTAAAGATTTTGTTTATTTATTTGACACACAGAGAGAGATCACAAGTAGGCTGAAAGACAGAGAGAGAGGAGGAAGCAGGCTCACTGCCGATGTGGGCCTTGATCCCAGGATCCTGAGATCATGACCTGAGCTGAAGGCAGAGGCTTTAACCTGCTGAGCCACCCAGGCGCCCTCAGATTTATTTTTTTGTACCTTTTCTTTCCAAATTTCAGGGTGACTGAATAATGAATCTATAATGTTAAAACATCTTTATAAACATGTTAGAACACCAACTTTATTATCCTGAGGAAATCTCACAAATTAGATGAAAATGGTCATGGAGCCTCTCTCCTTAGAGTTCATGATAAAAAAAATTTTTTTGTCTACCTGAGGCCATCAAATCAAGTGAGCTTCTGTTCCCATGACAAAGCACCAACAAACCCAACAGCACATGAGTGGGTGTGTTTCGGGGCAGAGCTCAGTAGACCCCATGAGGAAGTTTGGCCCTTCTACTTTGACTTGCAGAGTTACACACGCAAATTGGCTTACAAGAAAATGACTCATATGGCTTAATTCCAAATTAGTTACTGAAATGTTATTTCCCTGCTCCAAACCCCCATTTTAAATATTCACAAGAGGCGCGTAAGAAGAGAGGGCAGCCTACTACGGTCAGCGGTCCTAGGACTTTAGCTTATACCCTGTCCAGTACATTGTGGCTTCCCTTCCTTTCAAAGCTGTTACTCTGAAGTATGAGCAGTGACCTGAGGGACTAGGTACGGGGGCCTTCTCTGTGGCTCATCTGCTCTCAGGGTGTGTGTGTGTGCGCGCGCGTGTGTGTGCACGTGTGCACACAATTGGGGGGGGGAGTGAAAATGAGGAGTATGTTGATATATAAAACTGACAGAATTGAGCCAAAAGGGCACCAGAATTCTGTCTCATTCTCCTACAGGCCTGTGTGTCTGTATCACCAGCTAGAATGGTCTGCCCTTTTCATAAAGATCAGAGCTGTCTGAATATTCCCCAAAATAAGTTTAAAACACTTTTATAGAACAACTACCAGTTGGAGGAGCTTGTACAGATATTTCAACTGTTTTGTCAGCTGAAAGTCCCTTTTCTGAGCCCTCCTACCCCCACCAACATTCTTCCCACCCTGCTTGTGTGCGTGCTCTCTTTCTCTCTCTCTCTCTCTCACGCACACAGAGACAAGGCTTAAGAGAGATTTGTCCCAACTAGACTCATAAAGTGGTTCTAAAATAAAATTCTTCTCATGCAGCATTAAAAAAAAAGGGTTCTGTGATGTTTCTTAGATGTTTTGGTATAAGTAATCATGAATTGGTTCATTAAAAATGATGTATGTTTATGGTACCCTTCTTTGTTTACTGACCTGAAGATATGTTCACATTCTACGATAGTGTGAGAAGAGTTACACAAGTATGTTTTTAAAGTGTTAAAATATTTATACATTAAATGTATAAATTAATAGCTCTATTTCTGCATAAAATGTGGAAGTATATATAGATATAATATATACTTTGAGATATTAACTGAGTGGGCTCAAGAGCATTTGCTTATTTTGCTTATCAGTAGTTTCTAGTTTTTTCCTATAATGAGCATGAGGCACTTATAAAATAAATATATATATATATTTTAAACATAGTGATTCATCAGGATTCCCAGAGACAGAGGCTTAGTGCTCTGCAGGGCTATTCCTATGATAGCCTGAGATGAGTTTACCCTGAATGCAGTGAACCCAATATACACAGACAATGTAATACCTGACCTTTAATAAGGTGAGGCCACAGGTTTATCTACGGGTATGTAGAACACATATATAGCATCAAATAAAGTGCTTATGAACTATCAAAGAGAATGTGCTTAAGTGTAAATCTGTGGCTTATGCTATGCTACTGAGCGAAGTTATCAGGACTTTTATAAGAAACCATGAACATAACATGTATTTTATTCTCTAATGTTGCCAGTTTATTTCTAGTAAGTGAAAACGGAGATCTTTCCACCTTTTCTTTAAAGTGAATTTTAACAAAACTAACAGTTTTCTAAACTGTGTGTGTGTTTATCTGGATAAAGAATTTGTAACATGTCATATTACTGAATTTTTAAGAATGCTCATCTTTTAGCAAGACTTGGGGGTTCCACTGCTATTTATAAAACAAGTGTCTTTACCAAATTTTACTATATATAGTGGTTAGTTATACCATCATTAGAGGTTTCTTCCATTTTGGTAAACACCAAACTAAAGAGTTCTTTTTCTCCTTGGAAGCCATTAAAGGTGAACTTTGATTACATAGTAGACTTTTGCATGAATAGAGAATTATTCAGAGGTTTATTCAAGACAAAAACAATTATGCGTCATTGCAGGGCTGAGCAAGCCTCAAGCCCAGGGAGATTCAGAGAATTTTGCCTCAACTGCGAGGATGGTGATTTTTTTTTTTTAAAGATTTTATTTATTTATTTGAGAGAGAGAAAGAGAGTGAGAGAGAGTATAAGAGGGGAGAAGGTCAGAGGGAGAAGCAGGCTCCCCATGGAGCTGGGAGCCCGATGTGGGACTCGATCCCGGGACTCCGGGATCATGACCTGAGCTGAACGAAGGCAGTCGCTTAACCAACTGAGCCACCCAGGCACCCCGAGGATGGTGATTTGAGTAAGACTATAATCACTGATACTATGAAACATTAATGTTCCAATGGCCAGCCTAAGGTTTGCTATGGAATTGCTGTCCAGGTGACACATTGTATTTCTTGCTTGGAATCAGTGCTGCTCGTTACATTTGAGTGGACATGATGAAGGATGCTTTATGCTTTGTTAGAAAATCAGCTCTGAGCCCTTGCTACATTTTCAATCTTCTTACACTTTTCCCAAGTGTGAGAGGCAGTAATGATCAAAGATTTTTTCCCATGTATAATTCATATGATTTAGATGGAAAGCACATTGCAGTTGTCTGTAGAATTAGAATGTGACTAAAAGTAGACAATTAAAATAATCCTGGTAATTGTGTTTGTGTGTGTTAAAGTTGCAAATCTGGGACTGTTAAGGAAAGATTTTGGAAGTAGATCTTTCAAAGGCTTTAGTGTTTTGATCTTTCAGCTCCTCCTTAACACAGACCTCTAGGGTATACTTTATCAAGCCATCAATTTGTGCACCTTACTGAAGATGAAATTTGTGGAATACTTGTGGTCTCTCTTAATACCCCAGGCAGCTACACCCTTCACAACTTTTTTCTTTTTTTTTAAGATTTACTTATTTACTTGAGAGAGAGAGAGAGAGAGAGAGAGAGAGAGAGAGTGGGGAGGGGCAGAAGGAGAGATTCCCCAAGCAGACTCTCCACTAAACACAGAGCCCAATGCCAGGCTTGATCCTATGACTCAAGAGGTCATGATCTGAACCAAAACCAAGCGTAGGATGCTCAGCTGACTGAGCCACCCAAATGTCCCTCCCCTCACAACTTTTAAGCTACTTCTGAAATACTGCTTTGCCTCCTTTAGTTTAGTACTTCATCTAATGTAATAAATATATTATCTATCTCCAGATACAAATCATGTTTGTGCATTAATATGTTCTACTGCCCAGCATCGCATTTTTTTAAACATTGTATTGTATTTATTTGCGAGAGAGACAAAGAGAGAGAGACAGAGAGAAAGCACACGTGTGCATGAGTAGGGGGAGGGGCAGACGGAGAGGGAGAAGCAGACTCCCCACTGAGCAGGGATCCTACCTGGGGCTCCAGCCCAGGCCTCTGAGACCATGACCTGAGCTGAACAAAGGCAGATGCTTAACCAACTTAGCCATCCAGGAGCCCCCAGCATTGCATTTCCATTACCTTTGTTTATTTCTGAGGTTTCTTTATGTTACTCTGGCACTTTAATTTAGCTGTATATGTTTGCCCCCAGATTCTCCAACAAATTTTTAAAAATTTTTAAAAGACATTTTGTATAAGCTAATCTATAAATAAACCTTGAAGAGAAAGACTCAGAGAGGTCTTATGTAAAGGAATAGGTGTAACTTAACAGTAATGAGACCATGGTTTTAACACACAGATACACGTACATTTTTAAACTAAGTGTACTACAAAAAATTAAATTAAGGTAACGATATGTCACCCATTTGCACATGTGACATTGTGTAAAAAAAAAAAATTACTCACATGTGGCCTGGGGAAACATATGAAAACTACTCGCTATGGACTTAAGAAGATCAAATAAGGTAATAGATATGATGATACTTTTAAAAATTTGAGTATACTAAGCATGGAGGCAACTTGTAAGAGGGGACACTACATCAGGTATTCCTAAGTAATGAAGAACATGGTTCTTATTGACAGGGTTATTCCTTCATGTGACTTTGTTTTTCTGTGGCTCTTAGCTTTCTTTAATCATGGTTATTCTGTGTTTTAGTTCTTGCTTTGTTTCTTGTGTAATTTCATTTTCTTTTATTTCAACTGATGTGAAGACATGTGGCCATGCTCTTATTTTCCTTGCAAACGGGCTGTAAGCACATGTCTTAGAAGTTCTTACTCGATTCAGTTTAACATAGGAAAGGGCTGTTGGCCCACTGAAGAAAACTGAAACTTAACATCCAATATGCACATAAGAAAATGTGTGTGGAACACCATTTGAAAATGCAATCATGATTAATAGTTAATTTAGATTTCTTTGTTTCTTAAGCTTACTTTCTCCCTTTTGTCTTATGGGATTATAGAAACCTCTTTGATAATTAAAAGGATTTATGTGTAAGGTTTGGATACCTCATCCCTGAGTGTCATGAAAGATTTGAATTTAAAGCTGATAAAAATCCTAATAAATGAATACACATATGAAGTATTTATCCATTGAGATAAAAATGGCATTTTTAATAACAAGAATGAACTTTGTGTCAGTGAGATATTTTCCCTTGAGAACCTCAGTGCCTTTGAAAAATAATAAAACCCACAAATTACCTCATTAATGTGCATATTAATTAATGAATGAAAACTCTTTTCCCTCTCATTTTAAGATACAAATCAAGGTGAAATATGAAAAGCTTTATACCTCTAAATTAGTCCATTGAAAAAACAGTGAGCTCAGCCCAGAAAATTCTTAAAAGTCTTTGGTCTTTATTCCCTTTATGAAGCCAGTATGGGATTTCTGGTCACCTTTGAAAATGGAAATTTTGACATTTAAATGCAGGAACTACAAACGATACTTTTAAAAATTCAAAAGCTAGAGCTAACTGTAAATAATTCTGTGGTTTTGCTTTGGAGGTTGTGTAGAATAAAGGTTCAGGGCTGGGATCTGGAGTCTACGTCTGTGTGTTTGCTTCCCCGTAGTGTGGTATAAGGGTGTGGGAGCTACGGGGCCTCCAGGCCTCAGCCTTCTGACCTCTTACCTGGGTATGCCATCTCCCTCATGGGCTTGTTGTGGGGATTCAAAGAGAGAATGTGTGTAAAACACCATATTGCTTGGCAAATAGCATTTATTCAGTAATGCGTATTTTAACCATGAATTGATAATAATAATTACTGGCAATAACAAGTAAATATTCGGGTACTTAGTCTGTTCCAATTGGAAATTTTGTTTCTTTCTTGCAGCAAAAGGTATGAATTAATTGTATGTCCAAAATGTATATTTGAAAATATCAGAAAAAGATTTACAAGGCGTGATATACACTGCAGATGTGAACTTTAAATGATTTTTAACTAAAATCAGCCAGAATTTTTCCTTCTTCTCTTCTTTGGAAAGGTGTATTATAAATAAGATTTTTGCTTTTAGTGGTGCTTATGGAAGGTGGGCCGGTAGAGGGAATAAGAGAACCAGTTCGGTGTCATTTGCCATGTTTAAAGGATTGGTTTTATTGTAAAATATAAAACCAGAACAGTACAGTTTAAAATGTTTTGAAACAGAATTTCAATAGATATTAGAAGTACAAGTATCTGTATAATATATACCAGAATGTTTTAGTATCATAACTATCCAGAGTTAAAGCTACAACTCCTACATAACTTAAAGTTTTCCTTGAAAATTGGATTTGTGGTTTTAAAACAAGATCAACTTTTATAGTACAAGGAACTGTTTCCTAACTGTGATTTTAAGGCAGTACATGATTTTAAGGCACACTCTTAATTTTAATAAAATGTGAACGAGATACATTTTCATGGCTTTTGCAAAGTAATTTTTTTCCTTCTGCAATAAATTCGGTATGAGCCCGACTCAACATTGATTTGGAATATGTAGCTGTGTATAATGCAAAACAAACAAATCAAGGAAAAAAACCAACGCAGTGAGCCAGTTTGGAGAAGGAAAATTTTCTGTGTTATATAATAAAAATCCCTTTTGTGTTGTGTTACTTGTTTTATTGAATAGAATCTTATGCATTTGACAGATGCATGTTCTTTCAGCGATTACTGAAAGAACGTCATTCCAGCTAGTGTATGAGCATGAAAAAGTGGACTTTTTAAAAAAAGATGCAGCAACAAAAATCTTACTGGGATGATTATAAATTAGTTAAAATCCACAAATAAAATTCTTTGTCTAACAGAAAAATGAAGTAGTTGTAGTGAAATTGAATATGAAACAAATGACATACTGTCTAACATTATGAGAATTTCTTGTAGGACCATGATCACATTTATCTGTTCTAAGTTTTTTCAGTTTTACATCCTAGAATACTATCTGATGAAGATAATAATGCCTCAAGATAGGTTAGATGATTGATTAAAACATTTTGCATTATTAATTACTTTGGTCTAGTATATCATAGGCTACTCTATACAGCTAATCCATTATTTCTCATTCTTGGCAATAAAATTCATTTACCATTACTTTAAGGATATTCAGATTCACATAATGTCAGTTGATCCCTAAAATAGGTCATGCACTATACTGGACATTTTCACCTTTTTTTTTTTTCCTCCGGTATTCGAGCCTCACAGTAACCTTTTGATGGCAGATTTTAGCTTCTTTATGAAGGTAAAGGAATTTTGGAGAATTATTTTAGAAACTTATTTTAATAATTAAAAGCAGTTGAAGAGATGTCATCATAAGTCTGCCCTTACAGCCCAGGAAATTATATTTTCTCCTGTCCCAGGACCTTCAATACAGCAATACTATAAATAGTGGGGCAGTTGTACTCCTAGAGAAATTAAAGATGGTAGCATCTATTTATGCTGTTAGCTTACTACTGTATTTAAATTCATACTGTTGATATAGTAGTATTTACACTAAACCTAGAAATTAATTCCACATGTGTGTGCTTGGGCTCAGCACTAACACGCTGATCTTGTCTCCCCCTCCCTTTCCTTCCTTTCATCATTAGCACAAGTGCGCGTGCACACACATTCTCTCTCTCTCTCTCCCTCGCCTTCTCTCCCAAGCCTTCTAGAATGATTAACAGATTAAGATATGAAAGGTGAGATGGTGATGGTGTAAGTAGGTCTCCAGGGGCTCCTTTTGTCATGAATCTCCAAACTGATCCCGCAGAGGAAGGAGTCCCAGGATGTTTGAAATTTCATTGTGGGGTACTGGTTTCTCTTCATTTGCCTGACCTTAAGCAGGTCTGAATAGCAGTTCCCTGGAGCTCCGGAAGTCCCCGAATTAGTGCAAAATGTAGTCCCAAGTAGCACAATTATCTGTGCAGCTT
Source organism: Ailurus styani (assembly GCA_002007465.1). Lineage (NCBI taxonomy): Eukaryota > Metazoa > Chordata > Mammalia > Carnivora > Ailuridae > Ailurus > Ailurus styani. The sequence goes on along the minus strand of LNAC01000698.1, from coordinate 540,526 downwards.
ACACATGGTGGAGAGAGCAGCACATAGGGAAAAAAAATATTTAGGTCAGAAATACAAAGGCTTTGAAATACAAAGACATAGTTTTATCTTTAAGAAGCAATAATCTATTAATCTAAACCATTTATTAAGCTTATAAAGATACCTGATTCATAATCAGGTTAATAACTACTGAGAAAATCTGAAATGTTCTTTTCAGTATATGTACGAGTTATATCAGTCCTGCTCTACAACTGGTAGAATTATAATACTGAGAGCCTGAGACCGAATTGCAGGTGTTTTAAGGACTGATTTGGATCTTTAGGTTTGTGTTCTTTTTTTTTTTTTTTAAGAGAGGGGATGAGAGATTGGGGGGAGGGGCAGAGGGAAAGGGAGAGAGAGAATCTTAAGCAGGCTCCATGCTGAGCAAAAAGCTTGATGCAGGGTTTAATCCTAGGACCCTGAGATCATGACCTGAGCTGAAATCCAGAGCTGATGCTTAACCGACTGAGCCACCCAGGTGCCCTAAGTTTGGATACTCTTAATTCAGCTCTAACTTCGAAGTATTTCAGTAACTATACCTCAGAACCTCTTCTAAGAATCATTTTTAATTGTAGTTGACATACAATATGATGTTGGATTCAAGTGTATGGGATAGTGATTCGATGATTATATACATGATGAAATGCTCCCGTGATAAGTGTAGTCACCATCTCTTACTGCAAGCATTATTACAATATTGTACTTTTCATCCCTGTGATTCATTTATTTTAAAAACTGGAAGTTTGTGCCTCTTAGTTCCCTTCACCTTAAACACCTTTTAAACAAAACCTTAAAGGTGCCTTTTAGGTAAAATGTAAGGAAGAGGGCTTTAAGAAATTAATAAATAATTTAATACATTAGTTGATGAACTAATGACAGATAAAACAGTAGAAAATAAGAGATATGGTTTGTGAGAATATTTTGGTGGGTTGACACTGTCGAGTCACCTTTGAGATTTTAAACTCAGAGTATGTTTTATGTTTCCTTGAAAGGAGGCTAATAGTTTTCTAAACTCAGATATAGATTTGACTTTAAAATATAAAATGGGATTAGTAGAACAGGAATAAAGTTTGAATCCTCTTGAGGTGTATAATAAATAAGAAAATAGAGAAGGTGAAAGGATATAGCATGTATTGAGATCCCGCTCTTTTAGATATATCATTTATTTAATCATCACAGTAAAATTATGAGGTCAGTGATGTTATTCCAGTTTTATAGAGGAGGAAACAGAGGTCATAGATATTAATTTGCCCAAGTGATACAACTGGTAGGATGGGCTTTGCATCTGAATCTGAATGACTCCAAAGCTGAGGGTCCTTTCCTTATCCCATACTCTCTGTAGAGAGTCTGAAATGATAGTTGGCGAATTGCTCAGTACTATTTCATTTTTAATGTGCTAATTCTTAGTTAAATCAGCAACATCTACATTAGTTGTTGCTTCTTTATCGTTCATTATGAAAAAGAGCTCAAGCACAGTATCTGAGATCTTGTTAGTACATGAAGAAATTGAAAACTCGTCCGTGTCGTGGTGGTGGCGGTGGTACTCTGTGTGTGTGTGTGTGTGTGTGTGTGTGTGTGTGTGTGTCTGTGTGTGTCTGTGTGTGTGTGTATCACAAGCACATAGACAAATTCAAGTAGGCCCTGTGAATAGGCTAAATACTTGAATGGGCTTTTCTGCCTTCAACAAAGGATGACAATGCCGGGTGCCTGGGTGGCTCAGTTGTTGAACGTCTGCTTTCGGCTCAGATCATGAGCCCAGAGTCCTGGGATCAAGCTCCACATGGGCTTCCTGCTCAATGGGAAGCCTGCTTCTCCCTCTTCCCCTGCTTGTATTCCCTCTCTCGTTGTCTTTCTCTATCTGTCAAGTAAATATTTAAAATATTTAAAATAAAATATTTAAAAACAAACAAATAAAAACAGAAAAAACAAAGTATGATGATGCAATTGGTTCCTAATATGTTATAATTAAAAGGTACAGACTTATTTCTATTCTATGGAAACTCTGGCATTGACTTTAACAATACAGGTTTTGATATCTTCATAATGGATATTGGGAATATTACTCTTTATCCTTTTTTTATAGTAAAAAGCTTTACACTACATTAATATGCATTAAAGAGAAGAATACATTTACTAGAAGAAAGATACCAGATAGCACAATTATTTTTAGCGGCTACTGGTTTCATTACTAATGAGAAACTTGGAAGAAACAGGGGAGGCATCACTATAACAGTGGGTTTTTTGCGGAGAGAATAGGTCTACTGAATATTTCAAATTTTTGGTCCATTGAATCATGATTGAGTAGTGCTAAAATTTTATTTCCCATGTGGTGTCTTCACATGGGCTTTATCTTTTATTAGAACATACTCTAAATTTATCACATTAGGTTCATGTATGGCTTTATTTGACTTATTTTCATTTAGGCACAGGAAAATTGAGGTTTCTGCTGGCAGAATGCTCTCTAATGTCTTTTGTTTTCCTGACACAGTAGTATTTCTAAATTCATTCTGTTGCTCTTAAAGATAACTAGAGAAAAGAGGAGGAAAAAGTAATGGCTATAACTGAAATGCTGTTGTAAAAATTAAAATAGTCATTACTAGAACCTCTCCTGCATTGCTCTTTCCTTTCTATCAATTGAGTATTTGGCTCCCAACCTATTATAAGGAACCTCCTAAGAATATATTACTTAGTAATATTTTACTTCTTTCAAAATGTCCATATATTAATACATCATCTACTCAGTGATTTTTTTTTTCGTCTGACAAAGATTTTTTTTTGGTACATCTGTCATGTGTCAGATATTATAAGGAGTTTTGAGAATAAGATGAATGAATTCAATTGCCATGTTTGTCTTCAAGCAACATCTAGTCTATCAACAAAAACAGATCCATCAGAGCCAACTACATGCTTGGCATTATTTAATGTTTCAGTTTAACAAGCATTTAATGAATCTCTATTGTATAACAGACATAGTGATAGCACTGAAGATACGAAAGTGTTTAGGTCAAGATTCCTCCTGTCTGGGACACGTAGGTGGCTCAGTAGGTTAAGAGTCTTCAGTCTTCAACGTTTGATTTAGTTCATTGATCCCAGGGTCCTGGGATCAAGCCCCGCATCAGGCTCCCTGTTCAGTAGAGAGTCTGCTTCTCCCTCTCCCTCTGCTGCTCCCCCTGCTTGTGCTCTCTCTCAAATAAATAATAAAATCTTTTTTTCCCTTTTTTTTAAAGATTCCTCCTGTCAAAGAACCCATAGACTCTTCTAGCAAGCAGAAATGTAGTCTATAGTTAATAATGACTATGGTTGTTAGGATTGTGTTGAGAGTTGTGGGAAACACAGAAGGAGCGGTTACCTGTCTTGGGCCAGGAGTAAGAATAGTACTGCTACTGTCTGCCCTGGGGAATGATGAATGTAAAACATGTTTGGAAGCAAAACAAAAGTAATTCGGTGGCAATAGAGAAACCCCACAGAAGAAATCATTTTTTCTTCTTTTTGCTAGCAACACAGAATGCCATGTTAAAGAATTTGGGATTTTTCTTGAAAACGACAGGCAGCAACTAAGGGTTTAATGGATCACATTGTTGTTTTTTTTTCGGGGGGGGGGTTTGTTTTGGTTTTTTTTTGGATCACATTGGTTTGTTTTTGTTTTTGTTTTTTTTTTAAAGATTTTATTTATTCATTTGACACAGAGAGATTACAAGTAGGCAGAGAGGCAGGCAGAGAGAGAGGAGAGAGGAGGAAGCAGGCTCCCTGCCGAGCAGAGAGCCCGATGTGGGCCTCGATCCCAGGACCCTGGGATCATGACCTGAGCCGAAGGCAGCGGCTTTAACCCACTGAGCCACCCAGGTGCCCGGATCACATTGGTTTTAAAAAATATGGACTGTGGGAATATAAACTGACTAAGGCCAGAGGCAAGACAACTTCTCATTAATGAGAACTCTCACTTTTTTTTTTTTTAAAGATTTTATTTATTTATTTGACACAGAGGGAGAGATCAGATCACAAGTAGGCAGGGACGCAGGCAGAGAGAGAGGAGGAAGCAGGCTCCCCACTGAGCAGGGAGCCCGATGCCGGGCTTGATCCCAGGACCCTGAGATCATGACCTGAGCCGAAGGCAGACGCTTTAACCCATTGAGCCACCCAGGTGCCCGAGAACTCTCACTCTTAAGGACCCAGGGCCATGGCTCTTTGTTGACAATTGGCAGGTCATTTGTTCCACAAAATTCTTTAAGTGCCTATAATTTTCTAGGATCTGAGAATGTCAGGAGACCATAACGTGGGTACTTCCATGGGCATTTCCTGTTAGACAAGTGTAAACATGACTTAGAGTCACCCTCCTTAAGGTTGTTAGAGACGATCTTTAGATATGTCAGACCTACCGAAGACACTTCCTAAATTTGTTTTCAATATATATATATTTCAGTTTAATTAACCTTAATACAGAGGTCCCCTGGTTTATATCTAATGGATGTCTCAAAATTACATGTCATATTCCTAGTAAACAACAGATTACAAAAGAGAAGCTGTAGAAGAAATGAGATACATATGAAAGTGTAGCAGGCTTTTGAGCGTTGGAGCCTTGGAAGTGTCTGATGTGGCCATAAACTAGTGACAGGATGGATCACACACCCCTACGTATACCACTATGTTTCAAATGAGTATGTTATTTTCTGATAAATAAACAATAATTTCAAAGAATTATTTATTCTTTGTTATTCTCCCAATTCACAGTTACTAAGAGCTCTATAATGGGGCAGACTCCAAAATATTTAGATGATCAAAAAGAAATTTGTGAAGAAGATGGGCGCCTGGGTGGCTCAGTGGGTTAAAGCCGCTGCCTTCGGCTCAGGTCATGATCCCAGGGTCCTGGGATCGAGGCCCACATCGGGCTCTCTGCTCGGCAGGGAGCCTGCTTCCTCCTCTCTCCTCACTCTCTGCCTGCCTCTCTGCCTGCTTGTAATCTCTCTCTTTGTGTCAAATGAATAAATCTTTAAAAAAAAAAAAAAGAAATTTGTGAAGATTATGGAAATCACCCCAGAGGAGGCACTAATGTGTTCACACATGGCTGCTAATTATGTGTTCATAGACCCCTACCGTGTTAGCTAGGGCCTGGCCTGTGCTACATGTTAACGTTGAAGACTGAAGACTCTTAGGCACCTTCAAGTCCATTTTCAAGTCACCGAGGTTTTCTATTCAGACTTGATTTTCTTTGGACTATCCCTCATGTGACTAGTGAATAGCTCCAGTACGCGTTTGGGAATGCTACTGGTGTGATGTAATTTTGCTGCTTTCGTTTTAGATTGGACTTAAGTGAATTGAGGTGTCAAAAATAAGAACTTGTTCAGAAGGTTAGTCTAAGCCCACTTGCTAATGGAGAACACAAGAAAATGTAGGTTCTGTCACATGTTAGACAGTGGTTGGGCCCTGGGCTAGAAACAGACCACCCCGAATCCTCTTCTCTTCTTCAGGATGAATTTGTTGTGTGGTTTACTGCGTGAGAAAATACAGGACATCTGCCTTTCAGTTCCGTCAACCACAAAAGGAAAATCATACCTGTCTATCTAAGTGTAGGATGGTTGATAGAATGAACTCTATAGGAGATAGTGTTTGAAAAGGAATTACTATTTAACTATAAACACTTATCAGTGACAGTAGTAGCAAGTAATGTTTCCATCATTCTAAGTGTGCCTTGTATCTCCTATTTTGTGTTGACATCTTTAATTTCTAGGTAAGTCACCCATTGCACTAACGGTCACTTTGCATTCAGAAAATAATCCCCTTGGAGATTGAAATGTTAAGATTAATGATTGGTCATGATATGGTCGTAAAATAAAAAGTACTTAAATAAGTAAGGCTTGAGACAACCTATTTATACCTGATAATCCAGTAGGGGGAAAAAACTAGCAAAAGATAGGGGAAAAAACAACAACAAAAACCAGAACAGAAATATGTATCCGTGTGTTTGTGTGCATATGTCTGATGTTTTGCCAATAAAATAGGCAACTCTGGTATCTAGTGTTCAGTAAAAGTTCACCAAGCTANGTGCATATGTCTGATGTTTTGCCAATAAAATAGGCAACTCTGGTATCTAGTGTTCAGTAAAAATTCACCAAGCTAGTTTTTTTTTTTTTAAGATTTTATTTATTTATTTGACACAGAGAGATCAGATCACAAGTAGGCTGAGAGGCAGGCAGAGAGAGAGAGAGGAGGAAGCAGGCTCCCTGCTGAGCAGAGAGCCCGATGTGGGCCTCGATCCCAGGACCCTGGGATCATGACCTGAGCCGAAGGCAGAGCCTTTAGCCCACTGAGCCACCCAGGCGCCCTCACCAAGCTAGTTTTAGAAATATTAGATATTGGGACACCTTGTTGGCTCAGTGGGTTAAGCGTCTGCCTTCAGCTCAGGTCATGATCCCAGGGTCCCGGGATCAAGTCCTACATCGGGCTCCTTGCTCGGCAGGGAGCCTGCTTCTCCCTCGGCCTGCTGCTCCTCTGCTTGTGCATGTTCTCGCTCCCTCCCTCTCTCTCTCTCTCTCTCACAAATAAATATATAAAATCTTAAAAAAACATGAATGTTAGGTATTAGATTTTCTGTTTAGTTACTGACCTTTCTCCATATTAAAAAAGAAGAGAAGAAAGGATTATTTGTATGTGGAATTTTATAAAGCATGCAAAGAGACTTGAAAAGTTGTTTTTAGGGTTTAGAACATATTCTTTCTTCTCTTTCTGAGTTTTTGCATAATTTACATAAGCATTGAATAAGTAAGGAAATAGCTGTTAGAAAAAGTTACTTTAAAATATATTAATTGTCTCTTAGGATTAGTGCAATACTTTTTATTTCTGCCGGTATATGATTTAGGTGGACCATTAAAATAACATTTTTATTTATAACTGTACTAAATACCCATGTAAAATATAAGTAGATCTAGCATTAAGGAGGAAACAGATCTCCTTAAGCAAGATGTTGCTAATTGGATTATCTATTAATTTATTTGACTCTTCAGTATACAGTTTCAAAATTTTGAATAAAAATCACCTTCCATAGATGGTAAATTAGTTTTATGGCATGAAAATGCTGTGAGTGAGGAAATATTAAGAACACATCAGTCAGGGGCGCTTAGGTGGCTCAATTCATTAAGTGTCTGACTTTGGCTCAGGTTATGGTCCCAGGGTCCTGGGATCCCAGAGTCCGCACTCAGTGGGGAGTCTGCTAGATCCTCTGCCCGCCCCCCATGTGCATGCTCTCTCGCTCTCTCAAGTAAATAAACAAAATCTTTAAAAATAAAAAAGAACGTATCAGTTAAATAGAACTTAAAAATATTAAGGTTTTTCTTCCATTTGTGTTATATCAAGTTAGATAGTTTTAGAAATAGCCCAATGTAAGAAACATAACTGAAAAGCAAGGGACAAAAACTTCTAATGCCATTGTTTGAATTCCTCATTCTAATTTAAGTCAATGAAGAAAATGCTTACTCCAAGTCGGCTTTTTTCTGATACACAATTGGTTATCGTAGAGATTAAATTATGAATGTCACATTTAATTTAAAACTAAAGAGAGAAATAGCATCACAGAGAAAGTGCACTTTTGTGAATGTCAAGTGCAACTTGTTGAAGGTCTTTTGAAAAACAAGTAGAAAGACTGTGCATTAGTCATGCATGCCTAGAGTACCTACCGGTTTGGAATACAGATGCCAAGTACACTATTGATCACCACTGTTTTTAATTCAGGTTGGCCCTTGGAATCACATTGTCTCTGTTTTCCTTTTGAAGAGAACGAGCCTATGCTACAGTATGGATCTAGAACCTCTTAAAATCTGTGTAGAAAAAAAAAACATTCTTGCCTCGGGACTTGGTTTTCACTTTCCATAATTCGAGGTTTATCTGGTAACTTGCTAGGAGTTTCTAAAGAGGCCTTTCCTCGCCTCTGTGTTCCTACATACTGATTCTCCTTAATAAACAAGTACTTTAGTTAGAATTGTGCCACACGACTAAGAATGTTGCCAAATGTGGTCAGACTGCTTCTTTCTGTCACTTCTAAGCCTTTCATTTACTAAGTTGGAAGGTTAATAGTGTTACTTCACGTAAGGCCCTTACTTGGCTCCGTATATTACTTGGCTCAGTATATTTCCATTAAATAAATGGGAAGTGTGATGCATGGAAATCTCAATTCTTTAGTACAGAGGCATCATTGGGTCTCATCTATAGTGACATTTTAGGAATATACACAGTCCAGTCTGGTTCCTTTATGGCCCTTTGACTGGTTATGACACTATTGCTCCAGACTCCAGTATCTAGCCACCAGAGTGGTTTGGCATTGTTCCTTGACATTTTAGGAAAAATCTAGAAAAATGAAGTGAATTCAAACATTGTGAAATCATGAGGATCAATATAAAAGATACAGTTAGAACTGTCATCAATAGATCATTCAGTATTCTTAGGATGACTAATTTTAATTATTCTAGCTTTTACTGTCATCATCATCATCTTCATCAACACTTCACTTCTCTGGTATCAAAAAGTTAAAGTGTGATAATAGAATGAGTTATTGACAATGAAAGGATCATTCTATCTAGTGAATTCATAATGTTGTCGGGGAAAGTCCATTTCCCTTTGCTGTGTCAGATCACATTTTCTCAGGCATTAACTAAAGGGTTGAAAGATAATTGGTTTAGTTCCATCTTCTATTAGCACTGGTTCAGAATGTTTCTTTAAGGAGAAAAGCATCAGTATGATATTTTTATCTGCAGAGGGAAGACTTGATTTTGCCCATTGTACCATAGAGAATATTTGAACACAATGTTTAGTTGCTTTATAGAGTTTACCATTCTACCTGTTCTGTGAGTAATTTTAATGAAAAGATAAAGGAACAGAATTAAAGCATACCACTGTTAGGACTTTATAATCTCTTAGTTTGCTTCTTTAGCATGATGGCTGTGTTTTAGTAATTTTACTCATTCCACCACTGATCACTGAGTGAGATATTGGGTAGAGGTTATTTGTCAAGTGATAAGTTGAGGCCTTTGAAAAATTTCATCTTTATGCATATTTATCATAAACCGTCATATTTAATATTAGTGTTTAAAGTGAAGATCTATTATGAGTCCAGAAGGTGTAGGGATATGCCTGTTTTGGAAAGAAAAGTAGGAAAATGTTTCTTTCTTCAAATGCATTGTATATATGGGACAAACCAAGGTAATTCATATTCGTTTCACTGTCAACAATCATCATTTTATTTCATAAATGTTTTTTCTTATGTTAACTATTTCATTTTTATGAATTGATTGGATCCATTTTCAGTTTTCTCTGCTAGTTGGGTTTTCGAAAAAATTCAAAGATAGTTATGGCCCCCTTGTGGTCAAATAATGTAAAATTTCCAAGATTGAAGAACAGTTATCTTTTTCTAAAATGATATTGTTGAAAATTCTAAGGCTATGATTTTAAAAATAATAGAACACAAAATAGTCTAATATGTAATAAAGACATCAATTCATTGAATAAATATTTAATGTGTGGTCAAATATGTAATATTTTAGGTAAGTAAATAAATGATCAGGTTTATGTAAATAAAACATTTGAGATCATTACATTCCCTACTCCAGCCTCTGTGACATTTTAGTGTAGATGTGTTAATAAGCAGTTAAAATAAGTATGTCTCTTATGATGCTGAATTTGTTAACTAAATATCACTTAATACATAAAATCTATTAAGATAGTCTAAGATATGAACCAGCATATATTATATATATGTATGTTTTTGGTAATTAATTCCTAACATTTTTATTAAAATAATTCTCCTGTTTCTTACATAATCCTATTTTACTCTTGATTAGGAAAAGAATCTTGAGCCATTTCAGAGAGAATAAACATTAGTGAAAGTAAATTTTTGAAGTTTTCTTTTTCTCCTGTGTTCAGTATATGTTTTATGTTCTCTTTAGGGATTAAAACATTTAATATCAGGAAGTATATGTCTTTATGCATATTTCAACTAATGTAAATGGAACAAGCAATTTTCATTATCACCACTGTGATAGACAAATGATTCCTACTGAAAAAAATACTGATGTGGAGAGTTTACATCCTACTTTTTGGAAACAACTGTATATACATAGAAAAAATAATCTGGACTTGGGCCAATTGCTCTTTAAAATAGCATGTGAATGTTATATAAGATTGTTTTATGTATAAACCTTTCTACTTAAAATATGAAAACAGATGGTAGTGAACTAAGCAGAAATAAATCATGTTATGCAAATATAACTACTATCTCTGAGTTGTTTTAGTGAAACAGTCTCTTTGGCTTTGATGTGGTTGTTAAGAGTGGAGAGGAAGTAAGGGTCTTATAATGTATAGTGTGTGCCAATGACAGACATTCAGAGTCTGTCTCAATCAGTGCCAATTTGATATTAGGATTTTCATCAGGTTCATTTTCCATGATCTCATGGGATAAACTTGTCTCTTCAGTGAAGAAATGGAAGAGCTTGCAGAAATTAAATGAATACTTCAATAAAGGTCACAACAAATTTATTAGAGCTTTGCTAGATTAAAAAACATCTGTGAAGGCAAAACTCATCTCTGGTGTTAGGAGTTAGAGCACAAAGGACGTTTGTGGAATGCAAGTAATTTCTGTCTTTTTTATGTAAGTGCTTCATGTGATAACTTTTACCTTATTCAAGTTGTGGTTCATACACTTTTCTGTATGTATACTCTTTTCAACAATAAGTTAAACTAGGAAAAAAAGTTGCAAACACCTGTACAAAATTCTAGAATTGGTCATGTTATGAAAATATTGACCTGTCGAGGTTAAAAATGTGCTTTGAAACATGCTTCTATACAGAATTCACTCTTAGATGCTTTAGAATACCTTATTTCACCTAAAATAGATTTTACTAAGGTCCCCCCCTCCCCCTGTAATTGCTCAGTCAGGAAAGAGAAAGTAGTCATTTACTCTCTTTAAGGTCTTTAAGTGATCACTTAAATGCTTGTATATCATAACAAGTTAGCTAACTGATTTTACATGTTCCAACACTTGTGCTTGAAAGTGGTTTTGAAGCATCTTTGTAATTTGTTAATTTCTTTCTGGTGTCTTTGGGCTGTTACAGTAGAAACAATGTGGCCGATGCTTTACCCTGAATTTTGTAAAACAGAAGCAGTTACTATGCAATTGTCAGCCTTTAATTAGATGACACATGAAAAAGTCTGTAGCATAAGGTGTGGCACTGGATGTGTTTTCAGTCAAAGGTAGTTTTTTGTTTAGTTTAGTTTAGTTTAGTTTTGTTTTTCCTCCATGGAGATCTTACCTCATGGTAAGAGGTAAGTTATCATTCCAAGAGTTGGAAATGGATGGGTTTTCTGGCTTGTTGACAATACAAAGAAATGAACATTTGTTACTTTGAAATATGCATCATTTTATGAGAGCATTAGCCAGATGAAAAATCTTTATGGTGTAGATGTCATTTATCAATGTGATGTGAAAATGGGCTAAATGAGGATGGTATCCTAATTTCATCTGCTACTTAGTTTTACATTTTAATTCTGTGACTATTCAATTTATAAAACTGGCAAAATTATTTTAGAAACAGTAAATATGTTCATTCCCTTTTGCTGGGTATGTATCTTCAAGAAATAATTTAAAAAGTAGAAAGAAAGCTGCAAAGTCACAGACATGGAATAGTAAAAGATTGTGGTATGGACATCACACAGTAGTAGTTAGAATTCAAATTTATCTAATGGGTAGAGTACTATATAGTCTAAAAACAAATATTTTGAAATGTTTGTCTTAGTATGTAGTGTTTCATGGAGAAAAGTAAAATTTAAGAAGTCTGNAAATAATTTAAAAAGTAGAAAGAAAGCTGCAAAGTCACAGACATGGAATAGTAAAAGATTGTGGCATGGACATCACACAGTAGTAGTTAGAATTCGAATTTATCTAATGGGTAGAGTACTATATAGTCTAAAAAAAATATTTTGAAATGTTTGTCTTAGTATGTAGTGTTTCATGGAGAAAAGTAAAATCTAAGAAGTCTATGCATATCATGATTACTGTTATTTTTATAATTATATAATTGAACAAAGACTTTATAAGAATTAGGAACACATTAACATCTCTTGAAACNCTTGTGATCTCTCTCCCTCTGTGAAATAAATAAATAAAATCTTAAAAAAAAAAAAAGAATTAGGAACACATTAACATCTCTTGAAATGAGGTGGTAGAATTTGGAGTGATAATGTTCCTTTAATGTTATAATTTTGTTCTTTACCTTTGGAATAAGGTGAGGCAGAGAGGCGGAGGGAGAGAGTACAGAATGAAAATAAGAGCAGTTGCTTTTTAATTAGACCAAGAACATTTTTCCCGACACACTGATTTCTATTTATCATACAATGTAATTTTTTTTAAGGCAGTGTATTAAANAATGAAAATAAGAGCAGTTGCTTTTTAATTAGACCAAGAACATTTTTCCCGACACACTGATTACTATTTATCATACAATGTAATTTTTTTTTAAGGCAGTGTAATAAATTCTTGCAAAATTCAGATGTTTGCCATGGTGTTCTGTGTTTGGTTTTCCCCAAAAGAGATCACTGAAATTTGACCTAAATATGTCTTAGTAAATTTAAAGGTAAAAATTAATTATTTCATAAGCACAGTTCATGGAGCAACAACTATGAATATGCTATGATTTCTGGAAACTTCTAGGCTTGGTGACTACCCTGTGTTTTGCTCTTACCCCTTCTTGGGCTCAACTCTAGTTCTAACCACATAGAGCAGAATCTCGCTTCATCCGCCCTTAGGGTTAGAGGGCACCTCTGTGAATGCGGAGGTGAGCAGTTTGTGGAGGCAGAGTGATTAAAAGGTAAACATTTACTTTCCTTTCTTTTCTGGTTCAGGCCCTTCTCAGCCTCCCACTGGGGGGCACGGCCTGTCTGCAGGTTCTTGGCCCTGTGCTCTAGGGCTAGAAGCACAAACAACAAAGGGAGGGCTAGGAAGGCAGATTTAATGAATTTTATCAACTGTCCTACCACCTCATTAAAAGAGCATTTCAAGGAGAACATTTGGTGACATGGCTTTTTGAGGATTCATTTATTCCACAAACTTTCAGCCAGAGCCTCCTATGTACCTAAGGTACAGATGGAGGGGAAATGAAGATGAATCTGGCGGGGTCCTTGCCTCAAGCAGTTTATATAAGTAAGAAGTTTGTCCTGCTTAATTTCAAGGCTCCCTAAAATGCGAGCAGCTTCTTTCTCTTTTTATATGACACAAAAAGAAAGCCAAGGATGCTTTTATTATGCTGGTATTCTCAGATATACATTATTTCCAGCAGATGTAAATTACTNAAGTTTGTCCTGCTTAATTTCAAGGCTCCCTAAAATGCGAGCAGCTTCTTTCTCTTTTTATACGACACAAAAAGAAAGCCAAGGATGCTTTTATTATGCTGGTATTCTCAGATATACTTATTTTCAGCAGATGTAAATTACCTTTCTCATAGCCTGTATATTTCTAGAAGTAAAAGTGGCATAATATCTGTGGTTTGTTTTTTCCCCCCTTGGGAAAAAATATGATTTTAAAAAATAACATTAGCATAATAGAAAATACGAGGTTGGCGTTGTGCCTATTTGGACAGTAAATTCCTTCCTTTAGTTAAGCACGAATAGATGCCTGCCATGATTTTTTTTTTTATTATTACAGAATGATTTTTGTATCTATCCAAGTGAAGCACATGCATACAGTATGATCCTTCAGTCCCACTATTAGATACATTCCTAGCAGAAATATGTAAATTGCCAAAAGACATGCAATAGAATGTGCATGGCAGCATTATTTTTAATAGACCCAAGGTAGAAACAACCCAAATGCCCATCAGTAGTAAAATGGGAACTTAAGTTGTGGTACATTTATTACACTGGGATATGGTACATTTATTACACTGGAATATAATATGGCAGTGAAAACAGGCAAAAGTTAGGAAAACTGAAACATAACGTTGAGCGAAGGAAGCTGGACACCGAATATAGATACAGTCCTCTGAATCCCTATCACTAAAGTATAAAGCAAAACTGCTCTATGGTATTAATAGCACAGAGGTTGCTCTTTTTGGGGGGACACTCAGCAGAAGAGGGTGTTTGGGGGCTGCTAGTTACATGAACTTTTTTCACCTGTATACTGATGCCACAGGTGTGTTTAGTGTGTGAAAATTTGCAGATTTTGACGCTTAGGTATTTTTACGATGTTGCACTTCAACACAGAGTTTAAAAATTAACAAAGTAAGTGACTAGTTGGAAAAATGTAACAGGAGATGGAGCTGTCCTCCTAACGTTCATGTTCCTCATCAATTATGCTTAAGTTTGTGGAAATAAATGAAGATCATACCACCACCAACAAAAGCAGAGGCTCTTTATTCAGAAATTCCTGTAGCAGCTGCCATCGCTCGCAATGGGCCGAGGCTCAGAGGTAAGGAGGGCAGTGGGAAAGCATAGGGACAAAAATGGAAGGCTTCAGTGGAGCAGTGGTTGGAGGATGGTGGCGTGGGAACATCGCGTGGCCGGCGGTGGGCTGGCGAGAAGCAGGGCGTCTTTTGTGATTGGTTGGGGGAGCATAATTGGCTTTCTCTGGTTTGTCCTGAGTTAGAAGCCATGTGGAAACAACGAACAAACACAAATAAAGACAAAACAGACAAAAACCTGAGAAGCTGGCTGTCTTGAACCAAGTTCTGTTAGCTCTGGGCAAGTTGCTGCAGAGTTGTGGTTTGGCCTCCCAAGTTGGTTGTTTCAGAAGTCGTGCGTCAGAGTTCTGTTGTCCTGTACAATCTGGGCAGTCCGTTTGGCTGTGCAGTGTCATCGTAGAAAGAACCATGTGGAAGTGTGATCTATAGACAGGCTACTGGGAAAGTGATGTGCTCTATCAGAGTCTCACATTGGGTATACTGGGATCGAAGTCTTGATGGCTTCTGTTTTGGGGGCTAGACCTGTGATCTGTCAGTTTTCCCCACAGTAATAGGGTATGAGAAAATACCTACTTAACTAATCTAAGCCCATACCTACTGAACTTATGTAAGGGATTTATAATGGAAAGACAGTTTATTTATATGAAGTGGTGGGCCTATCTTCTTCAACAATTGGACATTCCTCTTCTTGAGGGTGAGCTGTTCAGAAATAGCCTTTAAATGCTACATGCACATACACAAAAGTCTGGATTCTTTGTGACCATATATTTGGGATAGTGGTTCTTCATCTGACTGAACATCGTACATGGTACTCTCCCTACTAGCAGACATAGAATCCAATGTAATTGATAGGGTGTGAGGCCCAGGTACTGCTATTTTTCTTGTTGTCGTTGTTTAAGATCTTGTGGTTTTACTGTGTGGTTCATGTCAAGATCCATTGGTTTAGAGCAAAGCTTGTGAAAAAAACCCTTTGGAGTAAAGGTTGTGTATCTATCTATCTATCTATAAAGGTTGATTGTGTGGTTGTTCCTGGTATTCTATGAAGCGTTTTAGGTATTTTAAAATTATCGCCAGGATCCTATGAGGTAGTTGCTATGATTATCTTTCTTTTAAAGATGAGGAAACTGGAGCTCATAGTAATTAAATAACTTGCCTAGAGCAATTTAATGATTTATCTAAAGTTACACAAGTAGAAGTACGTGAGTCCTTATTTCTAGAGACAGAATCTGACTTAAACTGAANCCTAGAGCAATTTAATGATTTATCTAAAGTTACACAAGTAGAAGTACGTGAGTCCTTATTTCCAGAGACAGAATCTGACTTAAAATGAAGTCAGGCTATATGTAGCCTTTATTTATCCTATTTGGTGTGAATATTCAGACAGGTCACTATGTTTGATTACCGGGTGCTGGAAATGTTAATATATAATATACAGAATATTTATCATAGTTCCTTTCTAAAATTTCTTTAAAAAAAGAAAGACAAGTCTAAACTATCTGGTCTCAAGATTTGAGGTGAGGGATTATGGACCTGGAATAAGTAACACAAGCCAGTTTAATGAAATCTGGAGGAATCTTTCTGAACCACCAGGCCGTACGCTTTCATGTGATACTTTTATTAGACTGTACTAATCTAGTGAATTTCCCGTCATCATTCTAAGAACATGCTTATCACAAGAGCCCAAACCAAGTCCCTGTTATGGGTACATCTGTAATTTCAGGCATGAAAGAGATTTTAATAGCTCGCTTAACCAATCATTAACCTGATATTTGACTCCATCTTCTCAGGGCTCCAAAACCATCATTCTAGAGCCTGGTCCAGAATTACTAGCAAACTCTCAACTTTGTAACTCATACAGTTTATTTTCCTTTCCTTTCAGAAGAGCAGTTGCACTTGTGTATCTCAGGTCTAAAAGCCCTTTTGCTCTTTTCCATGAGTCATTTAAGACCATGACAATAGTTTCAGATGACTAATTTTCAATTTCTCCTGGCCTGTGCCATGTTCTTTTAGGCCGAAGGTCCGCAGCTTATTTAGAATTAATAAATTTCTTTTCCCTTAGTGGCAGAATGGATCTGTCTTACTACTTTTTCAACTATTTATATCTGAAGGCTATATTGACCTCCGTAGCAACATCTTTCAATTTTATTACTTTGTATCCAAGATTTTAAAGGAATATATTGTTAATTATTAACATGGATTTTGAGAAGGTAAAAAGTAACAAGGTAGTATAAAGTTGTCCACTGTCCTTGTACAAATAATAATGATAATATTTATCTATTTTGTATAATGCAAAGGGAGGGCCTTTTAAGACAACTTTTATATTGCAGGTTAAACTGTAGCACTGTGTTTGGCTCAAATGATCCTTCATTTAGAAGGAATGTTGAAAATAGTCAGTACATAATAAAGTATATAAAAACATGCTATTTGGGGTTTAATTGAGGGGTACAAAATACTAAGATACTTTCTAGGGCTGTGGTTACAGAAGCCTCTGAATCCTGTTTCTTCTTCCTTTAGGATATTAATTGCTTTTTTTTGGTCTATGGGTCTATTTTAATTCCTAATATAATGGATGATTGAGTGAGTTCCTTCCTCGTCTATACTCAGAAAGCCTCCTTCATTGGTCCTGTAGCTCAATTGCTTTTTAATCGATCCCTCTTAAGAGCCAGTATGCTAGCAGGATGACAGAGTGTCTCAGAGCCTGCACACCTGCCTGAGAAGTTAAATCAGTTCTTCCCTTTCAATGAAAAGAATGGGCAATAGGAAGAACCTTCATCTCTGAAAGGAGGTCTCGGTAATACTTGATTACCTCATCTAAAATGCAGTTCTGTCTCTCTTGAAGGGTTGTTGTGAGGACAAATGAGAAAATGAAAAGCCTAGCAGAGTGTGAGTCAGTCTTCAATAAATGACGTGGCCATGGTCATGTTGGTGATAGTATTTTCAGCTATAAGCACTGCTGTGAGTCAATGAGAATCAACACATCTTTGGTTTAAGAAAGTTACTTGGCCATCAACGAGACCTGTGTTTTGCACAAGATGTCAGAGAAGAGCTGATTACCTACAAGCCAACTAAACAACTAACTACCTGGGACACATGAAAGAAATAATAGTTTCATATTTGGTATGAAAACCAGTTAAAGTAGAATTATGTTGGGTTTCCTAACATAGATTTTACATTTTGAAATTGGTTTTATTTTGATTGATGTGTGAACGACAATTTGATTAGCATTTAGTTTCCTTACAGACTTTAGTCCTACCTCAACTCTCCATTTGCGTGGAAAACCTTAATTAATATGCATCGGTAGTCAATTAAAAGCCATTTTAGAAATACCCTCATGCTAAAAGAGTAAGAATCAGAAGGAGCACCTCTGTTTACTAAACGTGTTGGTAAAGCCAACGGTTTAGAAGTTGTCCTCTGATAGAGGATGGGTGTATGTTCCTTTATGTAGGATGGCTATTTCCCCACAGGAAAGGCTTGATTGCATGTCTTATAATGTTCTTCCATATATTTATGTATGTGTGCATATGAAATGTACAAATATCAACTCTTTTGTCACAATTATATTTTTAAAAATTTTTTTAAAAGATTTTATTTATTCCTTTGACAGAGAGAGACACAGTGAGAGAGGGAACCCAAGTAGGGGGAGTGGGAGAGGGACAAGCAGGCTTCCCTCTGAGCAGGGAGCCTGATGTGGGGCTCGATCCCAGGACCCTGGGATCATGGTCTGAGTCAAAGGTAGACGCTTAACAACTGAGCCACCCAGGCGCCCCTTGTCACAATTATATTGAATAGTCTTTTTCTAAACCTCTGTTAAGTCATGGATTCCCTTGAAAAATTGGTGGGAGATAGAAAAATTGATATATACATACATACACAAAATTTTTTGAATGGTTTTTAGAAATTGATGAAACCCCTGAATCTAATTCTGGTATGTGGTTCCTAAATCTCAGAGTCAGCACTGTTCTTCAGTGAACTTGATTGAGTTAAGGGAAATCTTCGCAATTTGTTTCATTTTATAGTGAGTTTATTGAAGTTCAGAGGAGATAAGTCACTCAGCTACTTTGTTTTAAGGGCAAACAAATAAAAAAAGCCTACTTCTTAACTCTTTAGCATTTTCTTCCCTTATTTCCTAGCTGTGTCCACAGTGACTTAATTCCATAATCAGCAGAGCATAGTTTGTGTTGTACATTCCATAAACACTTCTGTTTGTAATTCTTACTGTTCCTTCCATTTTTTTTTCCTGTCAATTTGTTTTCTACATTTAACCCACTTTCTCAGCAAAGTAACAAGGTCACTTAGATAACATATAATGTATAAATGAGAAAATAGGAAAAGTTAAGAGAGAAAGGGAACACCTTTTAAAATTTTTGTCATGATGATCAGTTGTTGGTGTCTTTTTACATTGGATGGTTTTATCAAGCAGAAACTTTGTGTCTCATTAGTGATCTAAGTTTGTTTTCCAACAGTGGGACATTCCAACTTAGGTTTGAATTTCGCATCCAAATAGAAGCTGAAATTTCATCTGTCGTTGCACATTTTAGCTCTGCTGATGGGAAGACCCAGATGCCACAGGGAGAGAGATGTGGCCTGGGGACGAGTAAACAACCGCTACATGATTGATGAACAGGAACAGTTCACACAGTTGCTGTTAAGACAGGGAGCTACATCTCCTCAGACCCCTATGAACTATCAAGTGTGGGCTGACTGAGAAATAGGTCCTGTCTTATTTCTTACCCTTCCTAACATGACAGGAAAAAATGCTCTTTGAATTGTAACAAATCATTTGACACAAAGGAACAGTAGATCAAAGTGATTTTATGAACCCTACAAGAAAATGAATGTTGTGAGGAGACCAGGATATTTTTCTTGGGAAGTTCCTTTTGGAAATTAGTGTGTGATTGAGATAGTCTCTAGATCTGGAATTCTGGAGTTCAAAACCAGACCATTATTTACTGTTACAGTTATATGACTGGCTGAACCTCGGCTTTTTCACCTGCCAAATGGGGACAATGATTCTACCTCTATTTTACCTTTTGTGTGGAGACCAAATGAGTTAATGCCTTGTGTATAGTAAACAAGTGCCCAAGTAATAAAATCTGTTCTTACTTTTAAATTTAAGTCAAGGAAAACTGTTTCTCCATGATCTTAGAATTCTGCATGCTACCTGGGAATTTTAGAAATTATTATCAATAATATATTGATTTATTCAGCAAGTAGTTTTGAGGGATCACTATGTACCAGGCACTGCCCTAGATCCTGGACAAATAACAATGAAGGAAACATTGACGGCATGGGGCTGAGGGAGGTTACTAATGTGGGCCAATGAGGGGATGTTGGAGCTGGCAGTTGAAGTCAAGTATTGAGACAAGAACAGATGAGCGCCCTAGGCAGTGAGGTTTCAGGTATAGCAAGGCTCCAAAGCCAGAATGTGCTTGGCATGTTCAAGGGTTCACTTGGAGGTCAGTGGTAGGAATGTCAGACTGAGAGATGACATTGGTGGGTGTGTGGCACATGTCATGTCAGCCTTAACGGGTGGTGGGAACCACTGGATGGAGCAACAAGGTGATGTATCTGAATGACATTGTAAGAAGCCTCACTGTGGTTACTGTGTGGAGCATGGGGGGCATGCATGGAATGAGGAGGGTTATTTAGGAACTGTTGCAGTGGTTTAAGTTAGAAAGGATGGTGTTTGGGGCTAGCCTGATAATGGGTGAAGGTGTAGAAAAAGGCCCAATAATACATTAAATACCTACCATGAGCCAGAGGCTTTCCATATATATATATTGCCAAATCCACCCAACAGCCTGAAAAGGAAAATATTATTAGCATTTAGAGGAATGATTTGCCCAAGGTCATGCAACTGAAGTGGAAATACAGCATGATGCTCTTTCTGTAGCTGAAAATAGAAGACAAAAAGAAACATTACAAGTACAGCACATCAATCACTATCCGGCTACATTTAAACTTCTTTTTGCATACATACTATAAATTCGAGCCCAGTGGGTACCTCGGGGAAAAAATGCTGTAACGATGGTAGATTGAGGAAAATCTACAAGAAGTTGTATAGTAGGTTTTAGGGTTTTTTGTTTTTGTTTTTTTCCTTCTCCTCTCTACTCCCTTTTGTCCCTCTGCTGAGGCTTTGGAGTTTTTAATGTTTTGAGACACAATGCATTGAAAATAAAAGGAAAAAAAAGGAAGATTCAAAACCTATTTTGGAACAAGATGAGCAGTAATTTAGCATTTTAAAATAAAGCACTAGAAGGGAAGTACAAAACCAAAAAGTAACAAAAGCAAAAAACCCTGAGACAACTTTTAACTTTTAACTGGGTATTTATTTATTGAATAAATAATTGCTACAATTATCTAATACCTAGTATGTGGCAGATACTATATTAGCTACTTGGGATAAACAATGAATAAGACATACCTACTCGCAAGAGTTTAGCTGTATAATAAATGATAATAACCTATATCAAAGGAGAAGATTAAGTTTCTATTTTAAGTTTAGAAAGCAGTAAGTAAGTGGTTATGTGTCTTGAGGATTCCAGGGAAGTCTTCAGACAGGAGAATGCATTTGTGATAGATCATTGCTTCTGCTCTAGTTGAACACAATTGAAAAGTTGACTTGACCGTGGAGTAAAAAAGTCATCATTCTTCAGTGTGGAAAGCCATCTAAATGTAGTCACGGGTATATCTGACTACAGTTAGAGGTATATATAAACCTACCTGTAGTCTCGGAGAGCTCTCTCTAGCCACCCAGATCCCAACCTACTATGGGTCGTATTAGCTTCTGGTCATTATGCTCTTGGAAGTCCCTTGTAAGAAGTCCCATTCCTGACTGCGGGTTTTCTGAATCCCTGCCATGCCGCATTCACTCTCTTGGGCCCTTCCACTTTCTAATGTCTTTAATTTGAGCCGCATCTTTGTGCTGCAGCTTTTGATTTTGCAAACACTTGGCCTGATCTCTTCCCATCCCCCATCAGAATCCTCATTTTGCTCATTTTTAAATGATATTCTTCTAGCACCTGAAGAAATGGTCTTAACTTCTGCATGGAGGTTGGGATTCCTCATCTACTAGTAAAAAAACCCTTGACATTATACATAGGTTAATAGGAACCTCTTATTTTCATTTCATTGCATCTGGCAGGCTGTTCATCATCCCAAAGTACTCAGCTTTCAGACAGTTGGAGTTTTTCTTTGTATCAAAATCATGACCGTTGACTTTAAAAGTGCCATTATATAAAATATCCTATAACTTAACTTGTCTTGAAGCCATTTTTTTTAAAGATCTTTATTTATTTATTTGACAGAGAGAGAGATCACAAGTAGGCAGAGAGGCAGGCAGAGAGAAAGGGGGAAGCAGGCTCCCCGCTGAGCAGAGAGCCCGACACGGGGCTCGATCCCAGGACCCTGAGATCATGACCTAAGCTGAAGGCAGAGGCTTAATCAACTGAGCGACCCAGGCACCCCTTGAAGCCATTTTAATACACCACTAGAATTTGTATTAAGCTAATATTTTTATAACAGTGAACTGATTTAACAACAGTTAGTTGCTTCACTCTGAGGTTGGAACCCCAAGGCCCTGTGTTAGCTCTTATAGAATCTTCAAGAATTTATTGCAGAAAAAGTATTTAGGAGTGAGTCTTATGTGTAATAGTCAATCCTGAAACATAATATTTATTTGGTGTGTGTATAATGCAGCAGTGTTTTTTAAGTTGTCTATATTAAAATACTCAAACACATTGGTTCTCAAAAGTATAGTCTAGAGACATCTAGAAGTCTCCAGAACCTGTTCAGAGGGTCTGCAAGGTACAAATCATGCATAGGTAAAGGATACATCCCATGTACAAGACAGACCAAAAGGGTTTAATTTAGCAAGAATGAAAAGTTCATTGTAGAATTTCAGATTCCACGATGCACTAATCTCTTTTCCTTTTTTTAAGATTTTATTTACTTGAGAGAGAGAAAGAGTGAGTGAGCAACAAGGAGATGGAGGAACAGAGGGAGAGGGAGAAGCAGTCTCCCAGCTGAGCAAGGAGCCCAATGTGGGGCTCGATGCCAGGACCCTGGGATCATGACCTGATCCGAAAGCAGACGTTTAACCGACTGAGCCACCCAGGTGTCCTCACAATGCACTAATCTTTAAGAAACTAAGAAATGTCCACTTGTTCATTTTTAGTGCAGTTATCACAAAAGATTATCTACCACCATTAATAGACTAAAAATATTCCTTTGTTTTCAAACTACATACTTCTTCCATTCTTCTCACTGTTTTAAAAACTATTTTTCATTAAAATATACCATTTAATTATTAGTAGAATTATTTTTATTAAATGGATGAAAAGATAATGATGTAAAAATTTCTCAGTTTAATTTAAATTATGGTAAATATTAATAGATACAACCCAAATACACAAAACCTTTTTGGGGTCCTTGATAATTTTTAAGAGTCTAAAGAGGTCATTGAACCAAAACACTTGAGAAACAACTGGTATAAAAAATTGTTGTCCTTGACATAAAGATGTGCACTGACTTCAACAAAACACAGTAAAGATCCCTTTTAATCTAGGCAGCTAATTTTTAAAGCAGTTTTATATTGATATTTGAATACAAAATCTGCATCTTACGGATTTTTAAAGCAATTAGTATCACTCTACTAATTTCTCTCAGACGTGTAATACGAAGTTCTTGAAAGAATTTTCCTTTCAGACTCTTCTTGGTATTGATAAGACAACAAATACCTGGAACTCTGTGTAGTTTCTAACAAATACTTTCAAGACTAAAGGTATACTCTGTGATCTCTCTTGTGAAGTGGAAACAAAGTGTTGACACTCCTAATCTTATTGTTATGAACTGGATGTTTTTTCCTCCCCCAAATTCATATATTGAAACTCTGACCCCCAGTGTGATGGTATTTGCAGGGAGGGTTTTCAGGAGGTAATGAGGGTTGGAGGAGATCATGAGGGTAGAGCCCTCATCATGGTATTAATGCCCTTATAACAAGAATAAGACCCACAGAATCCAGAAAAGGCCATGTGAGGACATCGCCAGACAGAGAGCCTTCACTGAGAACCCATCCAGGCCGGCACCCTGATCTCAAAGTGCGAGACTTCCAGACTTCAAATGTTTGTTGTTTAAGCCACCCAGTCTGTGATAATTTATAATAAATAGTAGCCCCAAATGACTGATGTGCTTTTATAGGCTTTTCGTTTGTGACTGGTTTCTGCCATTCTCAAAAGCCATGCTTTATTTTTTTTTTTTTTAAAGATTTTATTGATTGATTTAGAGAGAGAGAGAGAGTGATTGAGTGCGAGCAGGGAGGAGAGAAGAGGTGGATGGAGAGGGAGAGGCAGAGAATCTCGAGCAGACTCCCACTAAGTGCAGAGCTGGACACATGGCTCCATCTCACAACCCTGAGATCATGACCTGAGTTGAAACCAAGAGTCGGACGCTTAACTGACTGAGCCACCCAGGAATCCCCCTTGCTTTCTGTTTTAAAGAAGAAGACAGTTAACAAACCTACAATAATCTTTATGTCACAAAAAGGAAAATTATAATCATTTCATAAATATTCTACATGTGAAAATCCATTGGCAACATCATGGATTTTCTTCAATGTCTAAAGTATTTTTGCATGGAAATTCTGTTTTTTTTTTTGTAGGTACCTTTACTATTGATTTTTAAACGTTTAAATCAGAATAAGACATAATGAAATTATAAGGCATAGATGAGAAAGTTGCTCAGGTACTTTCATAACTAAAATATAGTTGGAATTTAAGGATCAAGTTTGTAATTTTTATTTAAGTATAAATAGATTTAAAATTACTCTGTTAACTTTTCTAACCCTTTCTTGTTTATAAAAATTTTCAGTGGGAAAACTATAAAAATATCTTTTTTTTAGTCCAAAGAGAATGACTTACTTTTGTTTTTTAAGATTTTATTTATTTATTTGAAAGAGAGAGACAGAGAGAGAGGGAACACAAGCAGGGGCAAAAGGAAAGGGAGAAGCAGGCTCCCCACTTAGCAGGGAGGCTGATGGCGGCGCTGGATCCCAGGACCGTGGGATCACAACCCGAACCAAAGGCAGACACTTAACAGCTGAGCCACCCAGGTGCCCAAAAATGACTTAATGTTTAAAAAATATTTTTTTAATTATTTTCCAGAGAGAGATGGGGGGAGAGAGAGAGAGAGAGAGAGAGAGAAAGAGGAAGAGGAAGAGGGAGAAGCATCTTCCCCCTGGGAGACCTATGTGGGACTTGATCCCAGGACCTTGAGATCATGATCTGAACTGAAGGGAGATTCTTAACTGACTGAGCCACCCAGGTGTCCCAGAAAACAGCTTTCCTTGAAAATAATTCGAAAATATTAAAACCTAACTTAATTATCACCCAGACTTTTAGCTACAATTCTTTATTTAAAATAAATACCATACATAGTAAATAATCTTTTAATTGTTATACATTAAAATCACACATGGGGGCACCTAGGTGGCTCCCAGAGTCTGGGGATCGAGCCCCGAGTCAGGTTCCTTGCTCAGTGGGGACCCTGCTTCTCCCTCTCACCCTGCTTGTGCTCTCTCTGGCGCTCTCTCTCTCTCTCTCTCTCTCTCTCTCTCTCTCTCTCTCTCTCAAATAAGTAAATAAAATCTTAAAAAATCTTTTAAAAAGTCTTTAAGGGCGCCTGGGTGACTCAGTGGGTTAAAGCCTCTGCCTTCGGCTCAGGTCATGATCTCAGGGTCCTGGGATCGAGCCCCGCATTGGGCTCTCTTCTCGGCAGGGAGCCTGCTTCCTCCTCTCTCTCTGCCTGCCTCTCTGCCTACTTGTGATCTGATCTCTGTGTCAAATAAATAAATAAAATCTTTAAAAAAAAATCTTTAAAGAAGTCACACACAAACAGCAAAAATATTGAATAGCTCAAACGTATGACTTTCTGTTACTATTGGAAACATAATTGTAGACATGGAAGGGATCATGATGCCTTCATTTAAGCCCTACAGAAATAAAAAAAAAGAAATAACTGCATCTTCTCCTAAGTATATATTCTCATAAGTACATCTGCTCTTTTCCAAGTTAAAAATATCTATAAAATAATTTTGTGAAGTATGCTATATTCTAATATGATTGCCAATAATAAAGCTAGCAATTATTTTTTACTGAATCATGAACATTTGACCTATAATACTTTTATCCACGTGATTATAGACTGTATAGGTCTCTGTCTTCTAAGACTTTGCCCTCCAAAAACACTTCTCATATTTTATAGGTACTTATTAGGCAACTACCTCAAACAATTTTAAGTTCCTTAGGTTATACCATTGTGATTTTACAAGTGAATACATTCCAAAAACATCTCTTTGATAAATGCTTACAATTTACAATGAATTACCCACACCACAGAAGGAAAAGGAGCTGTCCTGAAATACAGGATCCCATGAAGACCATTTAGGCAGAACTTGGCTCCCCATGCTACTTTCTCCTGTCGATGGGCTGATTTCTTTATTTTCATGATATAGAAATATTTAAAAAAATATCCAAAATATCTAACTGTTCTGGATTTCAGTCAGCTCATGGCAGAAATAAACCACTTGAACAGCCTGACATTTCTTGAGAAAAATAGCTCACTTTCTACTAAATGGCAGTATATATACGAGACTGAGCTGGATGTGTGTTTTGCCATTTCTCAGTTGTTATGGAGAAAATGAAATGAATACGTGTTGTCTATAGTGACGCTGGTGATGAGGACGGCAACAGTGATGAAGAGAGAATGGGAAAAGTTTTCAGAAGGAGTGATTAGTGATATTTTTGCCCCTGAAACTATTCTGAATTTTAATAGCTTTGCAGTTTATTTTTGCATTTCCTTTACTCGAAACTGATGGGATGGACATCTCATCACTCCCATGTTAAAAATATTATTTCTGTGTGTGTATGCGTGTGAACCCTCACCATAACTTGGCAGATCTTGCTTGGCAGTAATCTAATAGCTGCAGTAAGACTATTGCAATCACATCTATATCCTGAAGTGGAATCTCCTGCCTCCATTTAATTTTTTTTGAATAATTTTTTTGTTTAGTCTGGAAATGTATCTAGTTTATTTGAAGCCTGCTCTGCAAGTTCTTTATGTCAAAGATGTAGTCTTTTTCCTGATATTTACAAAACAAAACAAGGAAACAAGATGTAACAGACGTAAATGTAAAATGAAGGACAAATCTTGATTTCTACGTGTTCTGATTAGCTTCCTAGTTTAGATCTGACAGCTTCAGAATGCTGTCACTTTGTGTGTGTGACTTGAGATTAATTCAAAGTATATTGTTTAAAGGGGTAAGAGAAGAGTTGGTTGAGAGGAGTAAATTAAAAATCACTCACAAGCTGGGCCAGTCAGGTGGGTGATAGGAATAAAAGAACGTGAGCTTCTGTGGTTAAAGGAGAAAGTCAGACATTATGAAGAGAAGGGAGGCTGCACTTTATATTCCTATGAGCTAATTTTCCACTGGTTTGGCATAAAAAGGATATCATATAATGTAACTTAAAATGTCTCAACACCACCTTTGTAGAAAATACAGTAGTTGTTGAATTCCCCAGAATTCTTTTTTTTTTTGTAAAATTTTTGTTTTCTTTTCTTTTCTTTTTTTTTTTTTTTAAAGATTTTACTTATTTATTTGACACAGAGAGATTACAAGTAGGCAGAGAGGCAGGCAGAGAGAGAGGGGGAAGCAGGCTCCCTGCTGAGCAGAGAGCCCCATGTGGGCCTCAATCCCAGGACCCTGAGATCATGACCTGAGCCGAAAGCAGAGGCTTTAACCCACTGAGCCACCCAGGCGCCCCCCCCCCAGAATTCTTTTTATCTCCCTTTCTTTCCTCTCTCCCTTCCCCCTTCCCCTTCTTTTTCCCTTCTCTCTCTCCCCCATCCCTTCTTCTTTTTTGCTACCACCCTTCCTCCCTCCCTCCCTCCCCCCCTTCCTCCCTTCCTTCCTTCCTTCCTT
>LNAC01000698.1:411181-512755 GCA_002007465.1 Ailurus styani | reverse complement strand
TCCTTCCTTCCTTCCTTCCTTCCTTCCTTCCTTCCTTCCTTCCTTCCTTCCTTCCATATTCAGCTACCTAAACTTTCAGTGATACTCATGTAGGTTTATAGCCAGTTTGAAGATGAAGAGGTTTTGAGTCCATAGCTATTTATTTGCTTTGTTTTGGTTTTGTTCATTAGATTTATTTACTAGTTTTTTAGTTGCTTGTTTTGTTTTTTAAGAAAGTGAGAGTGCAGTGAGCAGGGGGTGGTGGGGGCAGAGGGAGAGAGAGAGCGAGAGAATCTTAAGTATTCTCCACTCCTGGATCTCACGACTCTGAGATCACGACATGAACCGAAATCAAGAGTCAGATGCTTTAATTGACTGAGCCATCCAGGTGCCCCACTTAGTTGCCTATTTATGGACATTTTTTGCTATTTGGAACATCATCTCCTTTTGCTTACTTTTGGATTCATCCTACTCTCCTTACTTGATTTTGCCAGAAGTCTGGTCTTTGCATAGCTAAGATACTTGATAAAAGTGAAGCCATTCTTAGGAGTAAATTGTCTTATTGTGATGCTTTAAGTTCCAGAATGTTTCATAGAAGGAAGAATAAATCAGTAGTTTAATTTTTGGAAAGGAAAGTTCAGAATATTTACAATGAAAGATCTCATGAATATGTAGCAAACCAAATTGATTTTGATAAACTGCTTCATATTCTACTGTTATTAGTCTCTCTGAAAAATTTGGTTTGTGTGCTAAAAAATTTAAACGATGTAAGAAATGTTTGGAAACAAAAAGAGGCGTGAATGTCAGGAGAATAAAAGGAAAAAAGAGATGCTATCTATTATTTTTAAAATATGCTAGACTAAATTGAATACGTCAGTGCTTTGCAATGACTTACCTATGTTCAAGACAAAAAATAGTTTGCTGCTCTCCATTTTGGTGGACTCTGTGGTTTCCTTCTGACCTATTAGATTATTCTAGACCTGGGAACAGCTTCTCAAGTTGGTCCTAAGCTGACATACTGTTTATGAAAAATTATTTCAACCATAGCATTCAAGATGCTTTAAAAATGTTCTTACCTATGTACAAAGCTCTATATGTGGTAAGATTAAGTATATTTGAAGCTATGTAACTATAGCATAGAAAGGTCTACTTAAAAATTAAAAAAAAATTTTTTAAGATTTTATTTATTTGAGAGGTAGAGTAAGAGAAAGAGAGTGCACAAATGGGGAGGGAGAAGCAGAGGGAGAGGGACAGAGTCCCCACTGAAGGGGTTTCCCCGCTGATCAGGGACCACCCCCCCGCCTCTGACACGAGGCTCCATCCCAGGACCCTGGGATCACGATCTGAGCTGAAGGCAGACACTTAATCTGCTGAGCCACCCAGGTGCCCTGAAAGGTCTTCTTTTTGAAGATGACGATATAATACCTCTTCATCTTGAGGGTAGTACATACTAAAGAATGTACAGCCATAGTTTCATAATTAGTCAGTATGGCTAAGTAACCTGTGATTTAAGTGAGAAAGTGCTCTATTAAGCTGAAAAATCTCAATTTGAAGCAAAATAGCTAATTTTTTCGAAGGCACAATAAGATTTATTGTTTGCTACTTTTATGTCTGATTAAATTGGGTAGGCTGTGTTTATCTTGTTCAGAATTTTTCATTACCTATCAGTAGATGTGACTGACTATAAAGAAAAGGTGTCAAAAATTATACTAGTATTAGTCAGAAAAAGAGAGAGAGAGAGAGAGAGAGAGAGAGAGCATAAGCAGGTGAGGGAGAGGGAGAGAGAATCTCAAGCAGACTCCCTGCTCGGCATGGAGGCCGATGTGGGGGCTTGATTCCAGGACCCTGAGATGACTTGAGTTGAAATCAAGTCGGATGCTTAACCAACTGCACCACCCAGGCACCCCCAGAAAAACATTTTTAGGTGAAGGAAATTTTGGGGTTTAGTGCTTTAAGAAAATGATTGCTGTTAAAGTGATTTTGGCATAAAAGAAGAACTCATGGTGAAGAAGAAATATAATGTAATTAAAAGACCGTGGCATTGGATTTTAAAGGCATATTAATCAATTAAAATTATTTTAAGTGCTTACTATATAGGACATACTGTATAAATGAAAAGGTTTAACAGTGATTTTTAAAAAAATAGTTATAAAATATTACATGAATTACACTAGACATTAATTATATTTTATATTGTATCATTTATTGCTAAAACATTCTGAGAAACTAATATTTCTTTTCACGGAATATAAAACATAAATGCTGGGGCTAATATTCTTGATGTATTTGGAACAAAATTATAAGCAGTTCTGCTTGCTGCTATGATTCTAATATACAATCAACTGGTTTTAAAACAGTTCCTTTAAATCAATTGTCTTTGGAATGTGGACTTAAGTGATATTTCTTTCTGATGTTTCCCTGAAAGAGAGTGTTGATAAAGCTGGAATTACATATTCTATGTTTAAGTTGCTTCATAGTAGTTACACCCTTTGGAAGTTTATGGATGCTTTTTAGCTTACTAGGTTATTATTATTATTTGTAAAGATTTTATTTTTAAGTAATTTCTACACCCCATATGGGGCTCAGACCCATGACCCTGAGATCAAGAATCACACTCTTGACTGACTGAGCCAGCCAGGCACCCCTCTTTTACTAGATTATTAAGACTCTAAGAATTGTGTTTTTTTGATTCTTAGTGTGCTATAAGGAGTAATTTTGATGTATTGTGAACAAAAACCAGTGTATGTACACTGTATTTGCTGCAATCATTTATGTGGTTTTTCACCTTAAATGGATGTGTTGACTCTGCTCGTTATTATATTGAGATTGTTTTTTTCAAGTAATCTCTATCTCCAATGTGAGGCTTGAACTCATGACCCTCAGATTAAGGGTTACATGTTCTACTGACTGACCCAGCTAGGTGCCCCTCATTTTTATAAATTGTAGAGTATTTTGTCTGAGCTCTGATGATATCTTTTCATTCCAAAGCCCTTGAACTTCCAGACTGGGCACTGTGTGCTCTGTTGGCCCCACTTAAATTCTCACTTCGAGCCCGCCTTAAGGACGGAGGCCCTTATTCTCTCCACTGCTAGGAGATTTGACAGTTGGTGGCACTCAGTCCAAGAAAGCCATCTTGCCCACAGCGAGACCTCTCTGGGTAGAGAGTCTGCATAAGTGTGTGACGAGGGGGTAAACACAGCAAGAAAGAGGCATCCTGTCCCTCGAATTCTTTCATAAACAGAAGAACGTTATCTCACCAATAATCTGGTGGTAACAGATCAAGAAAGGCTTTCTCAGAGGAGATACATTAGTTTCCTTTTCAAATGTGAGAAAGAGAGAAAAGGCCAGCCGGGTATTCCAGGTACATACGCAGAACCGCATAGGCCATTTGGAAGTCCAAAAAAAAAGCATGGGTCAGGTACAGACCTGCAAGAAGTTCATCATGATGAATCAGCAGGTGCAATTAGAGATGACAAGAGATAAGGATAGAACAGTAGGCCTTGGCAAGATCATTAAAATTCTTATATGTCAACACAGTGAAAGTATTCTTTGCCTGTAAGCGGGAAGGTGACATAATCAAATTTTAGATGTGTAAGTTTTAGATGTATCTTCTTCTATAATTTTAATTGTGAACAGGTTTTGTTTTGGGTTTTGGTTTTTAACGAGCTTGGATCTCGAGTCTGCCAAGTAGTTTGAAGTGAAAGAATATAGTTGTATAGAAGTATGACCAGCTGAGGCGGGAGAGATGTTTCTTCTGTGTTACTTGGAGGTATGAATTTCCCCGTAGATACGTGAGCCGTATGCGTTTACCTATGGTATTCTCCATTCTGTCAGCCTGAAAGGGACTGGCTTCTCAAGCGTTTCTTTCTTCGAGTTTGTGTGTGTAAATATATTTTTTGAAGGACTCTTTGCAGTTTTCTGAACAACTATTTGTCTTTTAAGAAGATAGTCTAGAATGTTGTTAAAGAAGTAGGATTGTGGGGCGCCTGGTTGGCTCAATCAGTAGATCATGTGGATCTCGACCTCAGGGTCATGAGTTCAAGCCCCACATTGGTCATGGAACCTACTTAAGGAGAAAAAAAAAATACAGACTTACATGTTTTAAATCTCAGATCTACCACATACTTACTCTGAGACTTTAAATCTACCAAAAAAGAATACCCTTGTCTTTACTTATGGGAATAATAATGACAGGTTAGGTGAGAATGTTTCAGGTTTATGTGACATAAACCAAACTCATGTTTCCAAAAAAAAAGAGGAAAGAAGAACAAAGAATGAAACATACTGGCACAATAACTTCGAATTGTGCCAATCTAAAATCCAGAGGCCCTCATGGATCCAAGAGTTCCAATGATATCATTAGAATGGTGTGTCCGCTTGAATCTGTGAAGGCTTCATTCCCCTCATTGAACAAAAGATGGCACCCAGCAACTCTAGGCATATGTTCTACAAATTTAGCAATTGTGGAAAAAATGTGAAGTGCCTCCTATCCAATGGTTCAGTGTAAGTGCCGGCCTGAGTCTTGCCATATCTCTTTGTATAAAATTTGAATATATTTGAATTTCAAATAAGCAATGAATCATTTTTTTTTTAATTATGACCTAAACATTGCAGGGAATGTGCTTACACTAAGAAATTATTTGTTGTATATCTGAAATTAAAATTGAACTGGTTATCCTATATTTTTATTTGCTAGTGATAGACACCCTTCTTGGGGCCCTTGTCTTTTCCTGCATCCCCACTCTATTCACAATGATGGAGTGTCCACTAGGCCTGGTTACAATCCTTATTAGCTAACCCCCCCCACCCCCAACAAAGCAAATGGGTTGATTGAGAAAGGGGGAGAAGTAGCCCCACAACAAAAATTGAGGTGCTAGTATCAAAGAAGAATGCTGTGCACAGAGTAAACAAAAACATATCAACAAATAAAAATGTTTTATAAAAATGTTACCTAAAAGAACTTTTGTGAAGACTGCATCATATGGATAATTCTTTGAAAGCTCTTAGCACAGTGCCTGGCACATAGAAATCCCAGTAAATGTTTTTTACTGTACATGTTATTACTGTTCTACTGGTTCTAATACATAAGTAATTGCTCCATTCATTAAGGGAACAGGTACTGAGTAATTTTGTATTATTTCACAATTTTCATGTGGGAATAAAGGAAACAGTAGGAGAATGGTGAGATAATTCTGTTAAATATCTTCATGCACCTGCCTCCCTAAATAGATTTTTTCCTAGGAACAGGGGAAATTACTAGCTCTAAGGGAATGGGCGTTTTAAGTCCCCAGATAAGTTATGTTGAGCTGGTTATTAGTGATAGCTCTGCAGAAATCCATGTTTCCAACCACAGACATTGGTTGTCTCCCTTCTATCCTGGGACTCAGCCATATTTCCTGTAACCTTGCACAGACCCATCCAGGAATTTAAACTCTGTCTCCAATGCTCAGCTTGTATGACCCCTTATTGCCCATGTCACAGGTGAAGGTTAACAATTAATGCTGCTGGGCGCCTGGGTGGCTCAGTGGGTTAAGCCTCTGCCTTCGGCTCAGGTCATGATCTCAGGGTCCTGGGATCGAGGCCCGCATCGGGCTCCCTGCTCAGCAGGGAGCCTGCTTCCTCCTCTCTCTCTCTGCCTACTTGTAATCTCTCTCTGTCATATAAATAAATAAAATCTTAAAAAAAAAACAACAAACAATTACTGCTTCTATCGTTCTACAGCCTAGGAGAGATGTTCTCAACTTCCACCCTAGCACAAAGGAAGTCTCATCTTCCAGACTCTTCAGGAGACCTGACAATTCAATGTTACTACTATTTTCCCAGAGCTATTTATGCCTTTTATGATGACTTCTACCAGTGTATCTATAATCTTCTGATATCAACCAGCCTCCTAGGCAATCCACACAACAGAGAAAGTAGTAGATAAGAGGTCTCACTTAGGAAAGCTTTATCAAAGTAAGCCTAATATTAGAGAAAAACCAGAGTTGTGAAGTTGCTCAAATGACCATTTGTGGAGGAAGAATAAAGAATCTCTATTCATTCCCACTGAAGAAAGTCGTTCAAAGAATGATTCTCCCCATTTATCGTTTTCTCCAGTTCTCTTCAGAAAACCAAAGATAAAATTGACTAAGATTGCAGTTATTGTATTTATGTATTTATTTATTTCAGAAACCTCAAGGAAGAATAGTTGTACTGTTGTTTAGCTTTGTCTGTTAAAGATAAAACTGGAAGTAAAGCATCCCCCTAACAAGGATCTGACTGGAACCACATTAAGGAGGCATATTTATACCTTAACTATCAATTCTGGGAGCATTGCAGGGGGTCAGCCAAGATCTCCGAATTGCTTTGCACATCTCTCTAAAAAGGAATGGAAATTTATCTCTTTGAAGTAAATTGGTATTTATCTAAAATTTAGACAACAGTTATTGTCTTAACCTAACATTCTTTTAACCAACAAATCTCAGTCCTACCAATATCATCTTTTCCCTAATCCATACTTACCTATACAAGTTATTTGAACTCAACTTCTTTGAAAATTAACAATGAACAGATACTCAACTTCTTTGAAAATAAACAGATACATGCATACATTAATTTATTTAGAAATTTAATTCTAATTAATTAATTCACTCATACCCTGATATTTAGGGTTTTCTTATCCCATATTGTGGTAAAATAACTTTGCATTTCTGTACAAGAGAAAACCTATGTGCCGCATTGTCATAAATTTGACTGTATTCCATTTCTTTAATTATCTTTCTGTGAAAGAATAGGTATGTGCTGTTTGACCAAGTGCCTCACATTATGTTGCTCATGTATGAGAAGGTGCATTATTAGTATCTAATACTAGTGATAATGTCCATTTATTCAGTGCTTTCGGTGTGATAGATGTTTCACTTAGCACATGACAACCGTTAACTCATTGAATAATCATATGCATGTGAGCTAGCCATTGCTACATAGGGAAAAGAACACCACTTATTTTTTAAGTTAGGGAAACCCTGAGGATATTGATATGCAACAAAATACCATACTGCATGACTAATGAACGACACAGCTTTATTTTTGACAGTTCTGAAGGCTGAAAGTCTGAGATCAGGATGTCAGCGTGGTTGGGTTCTGGTTGAAAGCTCTCTTCTAGGTTACCTATAACTGACTTCTTTTTTCCTTATGGAGTAAGAAAATAAGCAGGAGAGCTCTCTGGGGTTTTCTTTTATAAGAGCAGTAATCCCATTCATGGTGGCTCTACCTTCAGGAGCTAATTACCTCCCCAAGGCCCCAAGTCAAATGCCATCATATTGGGGCTTAAGATTTCAACATGAATTTTTGGGAGGCACGTTCAGTCCACATCATGTACCAACTTATAAAGTGGCGTAGATGCAGAAAAGATAAGAAATTATGGTGATCTAAGACTGAGAAATTCCTGGAAAGCTGGGGCAGAAAGGCAAGTTTCCATGCTGCACACTAATCTCATTAACTATTTGGTTGATTACATCCAGAATGATTGTATGTGCCAGCATTGTGTAAGGCATTAGAGGGTCACAAAGGAATATCAGAATTAGTCTCTGCTCTGAGAAGCTCACAGTCCCATTGAGAAGACAAAGCACACAGGCAAACACATAATGCAAGGAAATTAGTGGTTAGTATTACAATAGATGCTAGAGATAAGAGTAACGGAAGGGAAATAATAGTTTCACTAATGTTTTTTAAATCTGAGATGCCATCAATTGTAGGATTTAGTATAATATTGCATTTAAAAAAAAGGATCTATAAACGAGGTCTCATCATCCATTTTAAGACCTATCCAGATTATATAGATGTTAGCATGAACGAAAAATGTATCTGTCCAAGGTAATAGATACAGTAGACGAGGAATACTTCAAATAAAATGAGAGTTAAAGCTTCAAACTATTGCATATCTGGTGTCATTTTAAAGAGAGCTGTATTGAACTAATGTTAGCAAGCAAAACAACGAACCCATTACTAATTATATTTTTGATTCATTTATATGACAATATTTGTATAGTACAGGCTATTTCCTAAGCAAGGTTCTTGTTATCATCATTTTATATTAGCATCTGTGAAAAATTGGTTTATATTTAAGTTAAGAAATTTTGTCTGAGTTAATGATTGCTGATCTCAAAAGAATTCTGGTACATAGGAAGTTCTTTTTTTTTAATTGAAAGATTAACATGATGATTTAAGATTCACACTTACATTGAGGATGTTTTTAGATTGTGTTGTAAATGTTGGTCTGAAAGTGCCAAAAATATACTTTAGTTTGTTGACTTTTAGAAACAAAGAGGGGAGATGTTTTTTGGTTCACACAGTGCACATATGTGGCAGCAGCTAAGGGGGGAGCAATTTGGCAACAGTGAAACATTTCACGACCTCCATTATTTCAGAAACAATGCCTGGTTTTGTTTCTTTGACTGTAAGAAAGAATTAGAGACAGAACTTTACCTGGCGTATATACAGAAATGAGCTCATTAGTGTTGGAATATCTTCTTATAACTGTTGGGAACGAGGAAAGAAAAACCAATCTGTTTGTTCCCTATTTCATATTCATGAGGCTGCTCAGGAGACAGTTTGATTGACACCATTGGTATATGTTGTCTGCTTTCTTTAGATCAAGCTGGGGGTTTTGGTTCACCTATCACTCACTTCCACTTTGTTACCGAGGTCTATTGTGGCTCTCTAAATTGTGTTGTGATGAATGGCCTACTTGGGGATTTTTAGGACATCTTAATCCCAGTATGACAGAAATGCCTTCAATAAATAATTTACCAACCCCTACGCCAAATGCGAGTGCATCAGTGGACATAGATTTATGACAGGTTTCACGAATGAAATGAAGCGGCAGGAAGACTTTGCTAGTGCCCTGAGAATCTATGAATGGTCTCTATTTCCCAGTTTAATTTCCCCCAGATATATTTAGTTGAAATGTGCTCTGCAGGATTTTCTTTTAAGCTCTGTGTGTGTGTGTGTGTGTGTGTGTGTGTGTGTGTGTGACCTGTGTGTGTTTGAATTTGCAGTGACTTCAGTGGTAAGACTTTACAAAGCATTTGTGGAAAATCATTTTTTGTTTTAAGTTGGGCTTTTTTGGATAAATTCAAGCTAAAAAGTTGGTTAATAATAAGTTGTTAAAATTCTAATTAAATGCTTGACAGTGATTTCAAAATCATTTTTAGATGTCTTTTGAAAGTCACTTTTGAAGAAAACAATTTGAGATTGGGTGAATGACTAATGGCTTTAAAGTCTGAATAATAAGAATAGGTCACTCATTTTAAGTGATTTTTCTTCAAAAAAGGTATTTTTTATGTGAGAAGTTACCTGTGGTAATCTCATTATAATTATATATTTCAATCTAAGCTATTTGTATGAAACTGGTATGATACAAAAATAGCAAAAAGTAAGTTTGATAGCTTGAACCGTTAGCCTATAATATTTTTATGTAAATTTTGTTGGTTTTTGATAAATTATTTATGATAGGAAGTCATTAGTGTTTGACATGAAAGCTTATGTCAAAGAATAGAATCTAAATAGTATACTTCATGTATATTAGATACATATATAATGCCTTTCTATTATTAAACATTTAAAAAGTAGGAAGCAGTTTTAGGAAACAAATCCGAAATTGAGTCTTTTTTTTGTCGTTAGTAATTCTTGCATTATCACATTTAGGCTGTGAATTCTGTCACTCTATTACAGAAGCACCAGTCTTTCTATAAAGTGACAGCCTCCTTTTCTCGCCCTTAAGGTATATGGCACAAGTTCACAGCCAGTCAATGTGACATGTTGCTCTTGCCATTAAAAATTTGACAGCTTTATAAGCTTTTTATGAGGCCCAAGGTTTTCTTCAGTAATGAAGAAAAGAGGCGGTTTTGTACTTGATGTATACGCTTGTTTCCCTGGTGAGATACTATGTGTGTGTTTTTTGTGTATATTTGTAAAAATATAGGCGAAAAAAAAACCAACCACCATGGACTGGAAAACTCTGTGGTTTCCTAAATCCACAGAAGTAAATTAAAACGGGCATATCATTGATGTTGTCATTCGTAAAAGACTGGATTTTTCAGAATCAGCCCTTAAGAGGTTATTAAATCCCTGCTAAGTAGCCAGCTTCTTTTCCTCGGACATTGGAGCTACCAGCAGGTGACTGAAGCCTCATTAAGGCTGTAACACCCGGTCAAGGATTCGAATCGCTTCCGGCGTCGATGACTGAAGAAAATCAGAGCCTTTAAATTACTACACTTGCATTCAAATTAAACAGTATTAAATACTTAAAAAAAAAATCTCACCTCGTCCCTAGTTAACCATGAAAAGTACAACATTGGATAATTGTTAAATGGGACAAAGTATGTACCATTTTGAGAGGCACTTGATATTGTATAAAGCTTTTTTATTGCCGCTGTCTCATTTGATCCATACAATGATGTTGTGAGGCTCCAGGGCAACTGTTATTCAATTCACATCACAGGAAAATAAACTGAGGCACAGAGAGAGCAGTGCTTTGCCTAAGATCACACAGCTACTAGGATAGGATCAGGCTTACTGAATTCCCCCTATTCCTTTCGAGCCCTTTTGTCATGTTCTTACCCGGGGGCTGATCTAACAGCCATCTCCTCACCCTCCCTTACCCCCCACTCCCACCAAGGGAGTGCATGAAATTGGGTAAGGGTGTTTCGGTTGTCACAGTTAACAGCTGCTGGCATTTATTTATTTATTTATTTATTTGTTTGTTTGTTTGTTTGTTTATTTTAAAGGTTTTCTTTATTTTTTTATTTGAGAGAGACAGAGAGAGCAAGAGCACGAGTGGGGGAAGAAGTGAGAGGGGGAGGGAGAGAGAATCTGAAGCAGATTCTGCCCTGAGCATGGAGCCCGAGGCAGAACTTCATCTCAGGACCATGAGATCATGATGTGGGCTGAAACCAGGAGTCAGACACTTAACCATCTGAGCCCCCCAGGGACCCCAACAGTCGCTGGCAGTTAGTGGGTGGGGGGCCAGGGATAGTTTCACAGCAGAATTTCACTGCCCCCAATCCCGTAATATGTCTGTGGAGAGACATTTGCACTCCCTATGCATACCAGGAAAGGAGATTCTTATAATTTTGTTTTCATGTTTAAATTCCACTTAGTACATTTATTCCTGGTTTCATTTGCTCTTATAAAATGCATAAGATTATACGGTTAAAGATGTTTATTTTCCAAAGAATATTATAAGTAGGATTAGTAAAATAATAAATGGATAGTTATAATTCCTGTTTCCCATTTTGGCTGTCACCTGTAACGTATACAGAAGAAACATATCTGTATGTTTTCTATGTATCTAGTGTCTTTGTTTAGTTCTCACGTTTTCCATGTTAGTTATGTCACTATTGGAACAGTAATTTTTAACCCTCTTTTAAATTTACTATCCTGCTATTATACCATATCACCAAAGGAACTGGTTTGCTTCTGCTGTCTTGAGACCAAGGGGAAAGGTAATTAGCCCCAGGCTGTGCCTGAAGAAACAGCAGCAAGTGTTCTTTTTGCAATTAAATTTGCATCTTTTTGCATATATTTAATATCTGATTTGAAAGGTGCTGTTTTATTTCCTAAATTTATCTAATTTGGTGTATGAAATGTTATTGTTGCTGTTTGACAAGTTTCGGAATAAAAATAAAATATCATGTACAATGTTGCTACTTATTACAATTAAGTAAAATAAATGTTTGATTTCATGGATGCTGTATATTTACCTCTCCTATTTTTCTCATTCATGAAGGGGGATAAGAAAATAGGTAAATTTTTAATAGTCTTTTCCTATTAAAAGCATAATCTTTGAATAGAATATATGTATATGTAGAGATAAATACTGATCTGCCATAAATAAGATGTATGGCCTATGCGCAGTTGATTCACACTGAACTTGTAAATATGCTTCCAAAAGTAAGAGATCAACATTTGGTTAATAAGTTGGAAAAAGAACACAATATTCACATTCATGCCATATTTTATTAAATACATATTTTAAAGTTATAATTAATAGATATACCCTATACCTCAGAAACAAATCCTTTGGACATTAATGAGAAACCTCCATTCTATGTACTTATATTTTTCTTTAACTTTTACTTACCTGATTTTTTTTTTTTTTACAATGAGTTTTGTTTTTTAAAGAATTTTTATTTATTTATTTGACAGAGAGAGAGAGAGAGAGAGCAGGAGCAGGCAGAGTAGCAGGGAGAGGGAGAAGCAGGCCCCCTGCTAAGCAAGGAGCCCGATGCGGGGCTCAATTCCAGGACCTCAGGATCATGACCTGAACCAAAGGTAGTTGCTTAACCAACTGAGCCACCCACGTGCCCCTACAAAGAGTTTTTAAAGTTGCATATCTACCAACATAAAAAAAATTAGAAACATCCTCTATAGTAAGATTGGAATTGCTAGAGGGAATCAATTGAACTTGATTTAGTTTTTCTTTATGGGAACTGTTTCAGAGTGTATCATAGCTCTATGGTTTCTGTGGTTAAGCTTTTTAATACTTCAAAGCATTAACAATTACAAACAATATTGGTTAAATTTATATTTGTGTAGATCTTTTTTTTAAAAAAACTCTTTTTATAGGGAAATCTATTGTTTGCGATTACATATCATGTACAAATAGTTGTGACTATCTACATTCCTTTAGTAACTAAGAATATTTGATTGTAATCATTTTTTTACCCAAAAATTAGTTGACATTTCTTGAAATGTATATTCATACAGTTATCCCTTATTTTATCTCTGTCCTCGTCCAAGTCATAATGCGCTATCCTAGTTATTGTTGAAATCTGAAAGTATTGTGTCCTAGTTATTGCTGCAATTGTGTATAGAGAACAAAGTGCCCAGAAATTATTATCAGACTCTCACTGAGGGATTTTACAGTGACCAGCCTGAAAGGATAAATTACTTATCTGGGAGCTTAAAATAGCAGCGAATGGGGTACTTGGGTGACTCCTTCTGTTGAGCATCCAGCTCTTGGTTTCGGCTCAGGTTATGATCTCAGGGGTCATGGCATCAAGCTCGGTCTTGGGCTCTGCACTTAGCAGGGATTCTGCTTGAAGTAAGCGCAGAGCCTGCTTGAAAATCCTCTCCCTCTGCTTCTCCCCCACCAATCTCTTTCTCTCAAATAAATAAATTAAGTTTAAAAAACAGCAGAGATTGATGTACATTAACATAGGAGTGAAAAAAAATATGGAAAAGATTTATAAAATATTAAGATTAAGAATATATGGAAAAATATGGGGAAAAGCTTTATTAGTCTGTACTAGTTGGTTTTGATCAACTGTTGGCCACCTGCTACAGTATTCTACCAAGATTTCCATTGCAACAGTATTTTCCCACACACAGGGAAAGAGAGCACTCAGTTGGGGCAACCAAACTGTTTGCAGCTAAAGCCCTCTGTAGCTGAGGGATGGGTGTGCTTGGCCACCTTGAAGTTCCACGGAGGGTAAGTGGACAGACACCACCACTGTCCAATCAATTAAGTCAATGTTTGGTAATCTGTAAGTATTTGCTGAGTAACCTTTCTGAGGCTAGAATACTGGTTAGATCATTCAGACATGTAATGCATTCTTTGAAAAAAAAATTTTTTTTTAAAGATTTTGCTTTTTTATTTGACAGAGAAAGAGAAAGAGCACAAGCAGGGGGATCAGGAGAGGGAGAAGCAGACTCCCCACTGAGCAGGGAGCCCGATGTGGGGCTCGATCCTAGGACCCTGGGATCATGACCTGAGTTGAAGGCAGACGCTTAACCCACTGAGCCACCCAGGCGCCCTTGAAGTATCTTTGTGATCGATAC
Organism: Ailurus styani; assembly: GCA_002007465.1. NCBI lineage: Eukaryota > Metazoa > Chordata > Mammalia > Carnivora > Ailuridae > Ailurus > Ailurus styani. Next base: position 498,955 of record LNAC01000698.1, on the reverse strand, counting down.
GCATTTTCTAGTGACTAAAACAACGTGATTAGAACTGTGAGACCCAAAAAGCAAACTATATACCACACAAGTTGACTGAAATGCTCTCTGAGGTTTTAGTGTCACTAATGGACACTTTCCTTCATTTATATCATTTAGCCTTTTCTCACACCCTCCGCGTGTCTTCTGTCACTCTCAGCACGCTGGTTCATATGGTCGATAGCACTCCTACACAGTGTTGTGTTCTCTTGTGTCGACAAGCACCTCTTTCAATGCCTGGGATTTAATGGTCCCTCCTAAGTATTTGCTGAGTGAATGAACTGGGGATACTGTATGGGAATGGAGCCCCCTAGTATTAGAGATAATCGAATAATGACTAAACATACACGGTTTGTGATTATCTTTCAAGTATGTTTATTAAGAACTCTTCGTAAGGGGCATATCTCTGTTTCCGTGCTTAGCTTACATGCAGGAGCATCCAGACAGGCACTATCATTCTCCCTTAGCAGGTTTTCTAGCCCTAAAAGCTGCATAACTCACTGTCTTTCTTTTGTATAGTTGGCTTCGCTTAGATAAGCTAAACAGCTTATCTAAACAGCTTCACATTCCTGAATACTCAAAGTTTCACACAAATCATTCCTCCGACAGTGTTCTTTTTGCATAATCAGTGTTCAGACTCTTTTTTAGGGTCATTATGGTAAAAAGTATGGAGTAGCCTGTGATTAGGGTATGTTCACAAATAGGCAGCATTTTATGACAGAAAAGGTAAAATGTTGAAGGATCGAAATAAAGGCGTTAAGGAAGGAAGTTCATCAAGAAATAAAGTTTAAAAAAAATATAGAGTACCATGGTACAAATTCAAAGCCATGCAAATGATGTGTAAGAAATCATGTTCTTTGTTCATTAAGAAGATATAAATATAAATGAGGTTAAACTCAACTGTTGTGTCTATTCTTTTTCAAAAGAGAAACATTATTTTTAAATAAAATATGTGCTACAATTTAAAGAAAAATAGGACAGTATGGAAGACTTTAGGACAAAAATAAAAGATGTAACTATTTTAACATCCAAAGGTATATCCTTATTAACGTTGTAGTTCATCAGTATATGAACATTTTATAAATATCTGTATGAATATATATATATATGTGGTAGATAAAAACATATACATCTTTTGGTAAACTATACACAATATACATTCTTGTTGGGGTTATAAGAAAAGAATGTTAATATATGGGGGCACCTGGGTGGCTCAGTCGGATAAGTGTTGCCTTTTGGCTCAGTTCATGATCTCAGGGTCCTGGGATGGAGCCCCACATCGGGCTCGCTGCTCAGTGGGGAGTCTGCTTCTCCCTCTCCCTCTCACCTGCTGCTCCCCCTGCTCATACTCTCTCTCTCAAATAAATAAATAAAATCTTAAAAAATAATACATTGTGTGTTAATTAATTTAAATTAAAAGAAAAGAATGTTAAACAGAGATTCATAATTTTTGAACCTTATTTTGCTGCATTGTCTTTGGAATATATACATACAGGTATGTATGTTTATACAATGCAGATGTGTTTCTCTTTTTAATGATGCTCATAGTTTGCCCCCAACCCCAGGCAGACACCATTCCAGTCTGACTTCTGTCTGTGGATTATTTTTGCTGCTTTTTTTTTTTTTCAATTTTGCATATTCTTGTGCTTCCTAAAAGGAAATCATGTGGTATGCATTCTTTTTGTATCTGTCTTCTTTCACTGAGCATACTACTTTACAGATTCCTTTATGTGTTGATTTGTATAGTAGTAATTTCTCATAAATACACCACAGTTTATCCCTTCTTCTGTTGATGTTCATTTATGGTGTTTCTGATGTTTTGTTTTGCAGTTATGAATAAAACTGCAGTGAAAAATGTTCTGTGAGGCTTTTTTGTGGACATGTTTATAGTTTGCATGTGTTTGGTGTTAGGGGTGAGTGGAGTTGTACATTTAGGTATGGAGTTGTTGGGTTATAAGATGGGACTATATGTAATTTCATAAGAAACTGCCAAGGAGGAAAACTCAGTATGAAGGTAATTTCTGGTTTTAAAAAATGTTAATTATTTCTAATGTATCTCTCATCGTAGAAATAGGGTTAAAGTGTTCAGTTAGAATCTCTGTATATGGCTATATGTTATATAAAACTGTGTCTCACAAAGCCAGTCTAATTCATTAGTGAATAAAAGCTTTTAGGGTGAATTATTTTAAATCATTTTTACATGTTCCAGAGTCCCCAAACTCATGCTTTTTTATGATGAAACAAATGTAATTACTTTTAATAGTTAGTTATCATACTATAACTGCATAAGACATTTTTTTTTTTTTAAAGATTTTATTTATTTATTTGACACAGAGAGAGAGAGATCACAAGTAGGCAGAGAGGCAGGCAGAGAGAGGGAGGGGGAAGCAGGCTCCCTGCTGAGCAGAGAGCCCGATATGGGCCTCGATCCCAGGACCCTGAGATCATGACCTGAGCCGACGGCAGAGGCTTTAACCCACTGAGCCACCCAGGCGCCCAAGACATTTTGTTTTTATTAATTTTTCTAAAATATCTGTTTCCTGCTCTTGCTATTGTCCTTGGTAACATGCGGTATATCAAGGCTGTACTCAGAGAAAAACCAGACACATATGGTCATCAGTATTTATGTAGTTGACTCATTGGTGCAAATAATTGATAAGTAGATACAGGCCAGTAAAAACTAAATAAGTCTGTGAAAATAGTACAATATGTAAATAATATTTCACTTTTTGAACAAGTTGACATCATGTTGGGGGGGCAGCTATACCCGTGACTACCACAGCTATAAACTAAAATCATGACTGTCTGGGAGGGAAGATATCCGCATATTGGTTCTTCAGTTAAGACGGAGGCAAAGGAAATCCAAGCTCTTCCTTGTGAATATTGAAGAAACGAGAAGAAATGATCGTAACCCCAACTCAAGGTATTAAGTAAAGCTCCTCACAAAGCCCATGAGTAATTTGAAGGTACAAAAATTGCGACTCATTAGTTTTGAATAAAAGGGAAGATCAAAAATCTCTGGAGCAGCAGAGTATTGAAGGAGTAGAGGATTAAGGTTTTGGTAGGTTTCCTTTCTAAAATCTCTTTTTTTTCCTTCATGGCAATCCAGAGGGCAATAGCATGCATTTTTTTTTTAAATCCCAAATATCTCTTTGTTTTGAATATAAATAGAAGGAACCAGCTTGTTTTCCTGCTCTCACACTGAACTAGATAATAACACAGACTTGTTCTAAGTTCTTCATCAACACCACTGCCTTGGGGCACCTGAGTGGCTCAGTGGGTTAAAGCCTCTGCCTTCGGCTCAGGTCATGATCCTGGGGTCCTGGGATCAAGCCCTGCATCGGGCTCCCTGCTCAGCTAGAAGCCTGTTTCTCCCTTTCCTTCTGCCTGCTGCTCTGCTTACTTGTGCTCTCCTATCTCTCTGTCAAATAAATGAATAAAATCTTAAAAAAAAAAAAAACAACAACACAGAACACCACTGCCTGGTTCCCACTCTGGGCATTCTGATTTCACTGGCCTGGGATCCAGCTATGGTATCAAGGTATTTGGAAGCGCCTTGGTATTTCTCATATGCAGCAGCATTTGGGAGCCGCTGTCTTAGAGCCTCAGAGCTCACAGGGCTGTATGCTTTCATTTCGCAGGTGGAAATGCTGAGCCCCAGAGTGAGGAAAGGACTTTCCTGGGTTCACATAGAATATTTGTGGCAGAGCCAAGATTGGCTATAGGGTTCTTGCACCCCACTGATGTAACCCTCCCATCCTACTGCTTCTCTAGGTAATTAACCTCCCTGGGCTTTAGTTTTCTCATTTGTAAAATGGGGGTCTTCATGGTACCTACTCGTAGGGTGCTGGCCAAAAAAGATTGTGCTTCTGTAGTGCTTAGCGTGGTGCTTGATTTACAGCATATCGTATCCACTCGTTGTTGTTCCTGTTTATACTGAGGGCATGAAATGAATGAGATGCCCAAAAGACAGTGAGCTCATTGAGGACAGAGACTGCTTTTCCTCTCTCCGAATCTGGCATTCAGTGCAGACTCTGATGTTTAATGAATGTTTTTTCAATGTGAGGAAAAAAGTGCTTTCCCTTTATTTGAAATATATGTATTTGCATATTTATTTCTAAATGTCTATATTACATTTTCACATGTATAATATGTTTATGCAATTTATTATGTAATCTATATAATATTCCCCATAGACATCACTGACATTAGAGTAACAAGCTAAGTTAAAATGTAGTTGGAATCACATTGTGGCAGATAGATCTTTCAAGAGATATCAGAAGGAAAAGATGTGAAACTTAATTTTCTTCTTGAATTTTAGTTTTCTGCATATTGTGTTAAAAGTAATTATAATTGAATGTTTAAGTCTTCTGAAAAATGGTTTCTAACTTGTCTGTGTCATGTCTACGGGACAACCATGTAACAACAGAATTTGTGAAGAATCACTAGGTTTAACTAAAGTCATTAGGTTTCTTAAGTGCTTGTAACATATCACAGTGCATTAAAAGTAATTTTTACCACACAATAAAAGGAACTTTTGTAGTTCGTTATTCTGCTGCACATAATAGAAAGTTATATGCCTATAAATTCTAGTCATTGCAGTAGAATGCCGTACATTTATATTGTGATTTATGGTTTATAGAGTTATAGCATATACGTGATTTTAAACATTCCTAATATTTTTGAATTATAAAAATTATAAAAATCAGCTTATTTTAGAAATGTATTCTGAAGCCCCTAAAACATCAGATATGTTATTCAGAGATAGGGTGAGATTTAAAATACCCCCTTCTAGGGCGCCTGGGTGGCTCAGTGGGTTAAAGCCGCTGCCTTCGGCTCAGGTCATGATCCCAGGGTCCTGGGATCGAGGCCCACATCGGGCTCTCTGCTTAGTGGGGAGCCTGCTTCCTCCTCTCTCCTCTCTCTCTGACTGCCTCTCTGCCTACTTGTAATCTCTCTCTCTGTGTCAAATGAATAAATAAAAATCTTTTAAAAAAAAATACCCCCTTCTATTCATCTCATAAACTTCTTTTTTATTTTAGCTACTCTCTTTGAACATTACCAATTATTGTATCCTGCCACATGAACAATGCTTTTCATTAAATAATCTTTATATACATTTTAATCTCTAATGAAGTAACTTTTTTCTTTTTTGTATTATAATAACCAAGTCATACATATGACAATTAAATACTTAAAGTAGCCACAGTTTTTCATTGATTTGTTTTTATGCAATACTTTGATTTTTTTTCAATTCACATGAGAAAAGGATATTTTTCCTTAAAAAATTATCAAAGATTATACAACTTATGTTACTTATCCCTAGATAATGCCCCCACTTAATTCTCCAAAAAAAAAGCATTACTTCAAAACTGTACTCTGCCTTTATTTTAAAGCAACTGCTGACCTCTGTTCATTCAGAGAGAAAATAGAGGCTGTCAGGTGAGAACCTCCTCAATTTCTTTGCACATCTGATTCTCATCGGCAGCAGTCTTCATCTCTCTCCTTTATTTCTGACTTAGGTTAATTGGACTCCCCTTTGTTCAAGTCCAGCAATCTTGTCTTTCCCCACTCTTTAATGAGTTTGTTCCCCTCCATCAACTATTGTTTTCTCTTGTTCTTTCTTTAAACGAATCTATGAAAGACCAACTCACGAAACATAAAATAACATTATCTCTAGGCCACATAGGCCTAGTTCTTCTCATTACTACGCCTTTTCTGCTTCTTGACTCTCTTTCGCATCACCATTCTTGATGCCCCTGTTTGAAAGTGGGATCTCATCATTTTCTTCTTACTGTATTAGGTCTGTAACTATTCAACAGGAATCCCTACCTCGGGAATGTCCATCCTGTCTATCTTTCCATCATAGAATGCTTCAGGGGCCTTTAAAACCCAAACCTCATAGCATATTAAATTGGTTGTTAACATAAGACTGTTCCTGTCTGGATATTTTGGCTGGGCCCCGAAGCAAAGAATCATGAGTGCCAAGGATCCCTGCTCTTAGGAGAGATATTATACCATGTGTATAGGATTTGCAGAATAGTTCTCCAATGTAGTTGTAACTTTTGCTAATCTCTCACCTTAAGGCTAGTTAATAAAAAACAAAGAGGAACCCTGGTGGAGTCAAGATGTCCCTAACCAAAAGCGCCAGGCTGTTGGATTACCAGAATCCCAGTTGGATGGAGAGGTTCATAGGCTAGCTGGGGAAGGAATCACCATTTCGAGGTGGCCACATTTAGAAATTTCTAGCGAGGGAATTGCTGTGGAACTGCTAAGGTTTCCCAGGAAGCGGAGTTAGCACTGGAATTCCTTCACACCCAACAACAGCGAATTGTAACAGCGAATTGTTGCTGCTGGGGAAGACCCTTTGTGCCATTACCTCTCTTGCCCCATGCCGACTAATGAAGGGTTGCAGCAAATGGGAGAGGAAAGATATAGAGCCTGGGAAAAAATAGTGTGAGTTATTCTGCAAGTTTCTTTACCTGAGTCAGGACAACCTAAATTAAGAGGTTTGAAAAGTGCAATGTAGAGAGATGTCATTAGGCCAGAGGGTTTTGGTGGTTTTGTTTGTTTATTTTTAAATACTGGAAGGTGATTAGAAAATTAAAGAATCTGGAGGAGATAACATTCCAGGGTCAGGGAAAAGAGATTGATGTTGAAGGAAAAGAGGCAGCCACTTGTGCCTATAGTGTCCAACAGACTTATTAAGAAAGAAAATCACTCCAGTTCTGGTAGCAAGCAAGATCCTTAAATATTTATTCTCTATTTGTATAGCTTCATCTTTCATCACCAGCCCTCCAATCGTAAACTCTGTGTCTTATCAAAATACTTTGAACAGTCTTCATCACCTTCCTGACTTGACTGACTTCTGTTTGATCTTAAGATTCAGTTGAGAGATAACTTTCTCAATGGAGCCTCCCATAATGTCACGGCATACCCCGTGTCACCTTCGGTGTTGCTTTTTTTTTTTTTTTAAGATTTTATTTATTTATTTCACAGAGGGAGAGAGATCACAAGGAGGCAGAGAGGCAGGCAGAGAGAGAGGAGGAAGCAGGCTCCCCACTGAGCTGGGAGCCCGATGCGGGCCTCGATCCCAGGACCCTGAGATCATGACCTGACTCGAAGGCAGAGGCTTTAACCCACTGAGCCACCCAGGCGCCCACCTTAGGTGTTCCTTAAATGTTCTTATGGCATCCCACTCCCTTCTTCCCGATCACCCATCGAACTGGTGACCTTATTTATTTATTTTTTTAAAAGATTTTATTTATTTATATGAGAGAGAGAGAGAGCACAAGCAGGGGAAGCAACAGAGGGAGAGAGAGAAGAAAGCTCCCCACTGAGCAGGGAGCCCAGTGTGGGGCTTGATCGCAGGACTCTGGGACCATGGCCTGAGTCCAAGGCAGATGCTTAACCAGTTGAGCCACCCAGGTGCCCCCTTATTTATCTTTCTTATGAGACTATGTAATTCTCTTTTATAGCTGCATCCCTGACCCAGGTCACAGGGTCTTTAATAAACTTAAATAATTTTGTAAATGAAAATTAATTGATAATGTTAGCAATACATTGAGATATAAATCTGAAAAAAAATACTTTGTGTGTAGTTCACAAATTAGAATTAAAAAAAATTGCAGATAAAATATTTTCCATAACAGATGAAATTCAGAATGTTGCCTGTGCCTATTATGATTCCCTTCATGTAGCTACTTGGAAGCTCTCTCTCATGTGTGCCCCGTCTATGCCTCTCTCTCTCGCTGTATCCTCGTGCTGGGAAGATGTCAAAGTACAATTCTGCACACCCTTCATCCATCTAGTATTTCAGTCTCTTATCTCATTACAGAATACACTTGAGAGTTCCTTTTCACTATAGATGTTTCAGTCCTTCCTTACAGATAATTTTACTCTCAACTCCCTCTTCTCCCTGATCTGACCCTTGCCATACATTGTTATTGATGCCATTTCCCCACATCTGAAAGTGTTTCCAGAATTAATTTTTCTTTAAGACATGAATATACATGACTAAAACTACGATGTGCTTTTTTTTAAAAAAGATTTTATTTATTTATTTGTCAGAGAGAGAGAGCGCATGCACACAAACAAGCAGAGTGGCAGAGGGAGAAGCAGGCTCCCTGGTGAGCGAGGAGCCCGATGTGGGACTCGATCCCGTGACTCTGGGATCATGACCTGAGGTGAAGGCAGCTACTTAACCAGCTGAGCCACCCAGGCATCCCAATGATGTGCTTTTTATTTGCTCACTTTTCTCGCTAAGATTTCTGATGTTTCTGCTGTGACTTTAACTTAATAGCTATAATTCATTAATGCAAAAAACAAAACAAAACAAAAGTTATTTAAGGAAAAATGGGTGTGAGCCCCACCGAGCAAATACCTCCGCTCTCATTCCGTACCCCTCTATGCATCCACTCCCATACGTACAAATCATGAAGGGTAGAAAATGTTCACTTTCTGCTGTTCCAATATAGAAACCTATTTTCCTAACCCTCTATGAACTTGCAGAGGCTTATTGTTTTGATTTTGGCACAAAGCATCCTGAAGTTTGTCATCTTGAAGGGCTGAGCGGAGACGATCCCAGGGGCTCCTGTGCCATGACGTGACTGTGAGAACAACTTCGGGTGGGCTGGTAGGCTCTCAGAGGAAGGTTGTTTCCAGGAACCAATACCCAGCGCCACCCAGCTGCTCCTGGGAGAACAGTGTGGACTCTTCCAGTGACTGGTGCCAACTCCGGTGGAGCTATGGAGGGCTTTTAGCAGCTACTTTGAAATCTTAGTCTAGGGCGCCTGGGCTGCTTAGTGGATTAAAGCCTCTGCCTTCAGTTCAGGTCATGATCTCAGGGTCGTGGGATTGAGTCCCACATCAGGCTCCATGCTCAGCAGGGAGCCTGTCTCCTCCTCTCTCTCTCTGCCTGCCTCTCTGCCTACTTGTGACCTCTCTCTCTCTGTCAAATAAATAAATAAAATCTTNAAAAAAAAAAAGAAATCTTAGTCTAATAAGGTTGATTAGTTGAAGAAACTAAATTTAACACAGACTTCCTCATTGAAGGGGATTTGCTAAACAATAATGGAGTCTCATAATTTTGATGACAGAGTTATTTTAGTGAGATCGTTGTGTACTCTGAAAGTCGCTATCCAGATGTGATACTTTAAAATATATGTATATAATAAAGTTCATAAAATATACGTAATAGATAAAGGGAATACTTTGAAAGCATTAATGAATATGTTATTAGATTTCATTCGGGACCACCAAATGAATTTTCAGGTTAGAGAGCAGCTAAGATAAAACATATCAAGTGTCCTACTTAGCTAGCTTGTTAAGTACATCTGTTTTTAATAATACATCCTCTTCAAATACTGAATTTTGGGCGGAGTTAGGGAAGAATTAAAACTTCCAAGTTTTCTACAAGTTTTACAAAATGTTGCTGCAGTGATTTAGAAAGCTCTATGAAATTCCATGCATTAACTTTGTTATACTCACTTTAATGTTGTATGCACCTCTAAAGATTAAGGCTCAGGTATAATGCATGTTTTGCTTAGGTTCTTTTTTTAATATATTATATAAATGAAACATTTCATTTTGTTCATGGTAAATCTTTTTAGACTTAAAAATACCCCTACAGACCCACACATCTCAAAAGATTTGGCAAACTACAATGAAAGCCATTATTGTTAATTCCAAAGACTGCAAAAATATCCCAGATATTTGTCAGTTTGCCTGGAACTATTTTGGACACAAATGGTAGAAGAGATTAATTTTCTATTGTCATATGGCCATTAGTCATCAAAAAACCCCAGATAATGTGTTAATGTGTATTGTTTCAAATTACTTCAGAAAAATTTCCAGCTGTGTTTAACATAATAGTATTTAAACATTTCTCTCAAATGTTTGGCCATGTTTACCATTTTGGATTGTTAAGAGTTAGAGCTCAGGTAAAATGTGTGTTTCTCTATATATCTAACAGTAAAGCCTCAGGTTACATCTTGGTACCCCCTTAGAGACCAGCATATTATTCACCAGTATAGTTTGTCAGAAAAAAGCATCAGAGAAAAGGGATTAGGAATTAGAACAGGTGGAATCTATGTACAGTAGAATTGATGATTTGAAGGTGATCTTGATAATATAGCTTTTTGTTATTAAGGAGACGATGGCTAAAATATTAATATTTTCTCTGTAGATCAGGGTAGTTGCCGTTGTACAGGAGAATATTTCCTGGAGCCAATTTCAGAGGTATATGGAAACAACGTATGCTGTGTGTTGTGTGTGAATAGTATTTAAGGTCGAAGTTGCAATAAAATAAAATAGAAATGGGATCACTGCTCCAGTTATTATTTCTAAAAATCTAAGTAGAAATATAGAAACAATGGAAAGTATTGAAGAGAAGGCATAGGAAAATCTAGGCGGTTGACCCTTAGCCCAAGGGAGTGGACTTAGTACTTACACCCCATTATTTTTATTATTTTATTATTTTTTGTTATTATTACCTCCATTATTACTATTACCAAAAATGTAATCATGTGTCCATAATGGAAGCAATGTTGAAACATCTTGAATTCTTGCCCTCTGTCTTCTTTACTGGTTGATCCTTCTCTCTAGCAAACATGTTTCTCAAGGACTGGCCCTTGACTTTCCTTGCCATTCTCTTTATATTCTCTTTCACATATAGGAAGTTGGCTATCAAGTCAATAACTTAGGTTTTTTTAAGTCCTAGTTCCCTTTCCCCAAATACTGAGTTCTCTACCCAGATTCCCAGTGTCCGCATGCATCTCAAAATCCCAAACTGAAATTTAACATTTGCTTCAAAAAGTCCTTTCTCAATATTGTTGTACTTTTACGAAGCAGCAATGTCATTTTCGCATTGAGCTGTGGTTGCACCCTGGTGGTCTCTTTCTTACATGCCTATTGGCCTCAAATAAACTGAACGTATTTCTTGGATTTCCCAGAATGATCTTGAGTGTCATTTTAAAGATTTCGGGGAAATTAGAAAAGGGGTATGAGTCTCTGTCACAGAAATAACACCAAATTGAGAACTAAAATTCCCAGTTAATTAAAAAGTTTTTGGACTTTCCAAAAATAAGAAATTGTCACTGGTCTCATTCCATATATTCTCCATCCAGAGCCCACCTTGAAGTGTCTTTTTTTTTTCCTTCCATCCCTCACACCCTCTGGAACTGCCTCTCGGGGGGTTTTATTTTTCTTTAGGCAGAGTAATTCCACTTGCCTAAGCTTCACTTCCAAGCTTGTGTCTGTAAACCCAGCTAGAGCACCCCTGAATACAGTAGGCTTCTACTTCACAGGATTTAGTCTCCTGAGAAGGAACTCATTGTTTGTAGGAATAATTTTCTATAACACCAGTTATCCTTACTCTGCTTCTTCCCCATGCAGTCCCCATATTCCATTTAGTTTCAGAAGTCCAGATCACCACTTTGTTGGTCTCTCTCTTCTGTGAGCCACATACCACCCAGACTTTCATTTCTTCTTTTTTCTCCATCTTTAGAGATTCACTTCATTTATTATTGGACAAAATACTTCTAGATTTCCTGTTTTAATTAGCTTGGTGATCTTGGGTCTGTTCTGAAAAATATTTCTGTACCTTTAATACAGTGGTAGTAATTCTTGTTGATAGGGTTTTTGTGAAATTACCTGGCACGATGCTTGGCACTCAGTACTAAGTGATTAAGTGTCATAATTCTCTTATTTTCTTCAGCGGGAGTCCCATTGAATATTAAGTAACTTTGGGGCATTACATTGGTTATCCTCTCTCTCTCTCTCTCTTTTTCCCCCTTCTGTTTCTCTGTGTTAAGTTGTGAAATTCTTCAGGGCAGGAACTGTACCTTGGTGCTGAAAGAGCGTAGTGGAGAGGGATAATCAAGAGTCAAACATTTTTTCAAATGATGAGTTTGTGAGAATATGGCTTTAGGAAGTTACCTGTGGCAATAAGTCTGTGTAGTCAATAAGATTTTATTGATGTTGTTCGGTGATAGATGGTGACTGCGCTGACCATGGCGAGCCCTGAGTAATGTACAGAATTGTTGAATCATTATACTGTACATCTGTAACTAATGTTAACACTGCTTGTTAATTATACTTCGATTTAAAAAAAAAGCTAGCACCTAAAAAAACATGTTTTAAAAAAAGAATTAGCCATAGTATGTGGTGAGGTTTTTGGGGAGGGGCGTGGGACTCAAACTCTTGGTACATAATGATTATCTTTCTTTGGTTTTCTAAGATGAGTGTGAGTCCTAATTGAGAGAAAAGTATTTCTGATTAAGCTGGTATATTGCAGCTTGTTCCTTTGAAATAGATCCATTAATACTGTAATTCACTTTTTCCGTTTTCTTTACTTTTCTTTGTTCCTTTCGTTTGATTTGTTGCTTTCAAATACCCATTTGTGCTTGAAGTTGATTTTACACACACATACACACACACACACATACACATGTCTCCTTAATAAGAGAAGAATGAAATTATTTGTATATATTCATGTTGTGACTTTGACTTTTTTTATATATATAACTTTTCCTTTCATTTTTAAAAATATACAAAATACTTTTTTATAGTCAAAGTTTTCCCAGATAGAAGGTGGAATCGAGTGGAAGGAAAAACCAAAGGATTTATACGGGATAATATTCAAAGCAACTTGCCTGTGTTCTTTGAGTTTGAAGGTGGTGATTAGGTTTTCAGATTTAGAGAAGTGTGAGACAACCTAATTAAACACCTTTTTGCTGAAAAGCAGCTCGATAAATTCAGATTGCTTTGGGAACCTCTCAAAGCTTTTATCAGAAAGCTAATATTGCAAAAGTCTTTTAAACTAATAGCTTTTGAAAAATTATTTCCCAGACTGAAAATAAATTATAAAAATATTTAAATAAATATGCATGCTAGAATCCTACATTGAATAGATGCAAAAATATATCTTCTTCAAAAGTATATAAGTGTGGCGGGACATATTTTCTAATCATAGTTAAGACCAATTAATTTAATACCTTTATGACCCTTTAGACCTCACATTTCTCTTTACAAATTCTTAATAATTATTTGTTAAAGGGATAGTATGGAGATGGGGTGAAGAAAAGAAAGAAAATCATTATAGATCATAGATTTGTTGGAGCTGCACATACAGCCTCCACCTTCTCTATGAGCATAGTGTTGATGATTGCGGTCATTAGCAGTGTACTTATTAAATGTGAATTGTTTACCTGTGAATGCATTTCATTTTGTACATTTTGTGGAATACATTTTGTAATTTTGTAATTTTGTAGTATCATTCACTAGTGTGCTTTTCCTTTCTAACAAAAATATTTTTGGGTTGCCCTTGTTGACTTTCAATGCCCCCAAATATTGATCCTTTATATTATCTGTTGTGTCATTCTGTAAAGTGAGATGGATGGATTCAGTGACCTCAAAGATCCCTTTTAATCTTTAACAACATATGATTTTATGACTTGATGTTTTTGGTTTTGGTTTTCATAAGAGAAAATGGTGATGGATTTATGGATATTGGGAGGACTCCTTTATTTAATTGAACATAGTCCACAACACTATCAGAAAATATTTAATAAGATGGTGTTACAATTTGAAGAGAGCATGAGATTGCAGTTAGATGGCAAGGGTGTAAACAAATCCATACACTACTGGTTTGATTAGATTTATCTTTCCGAAAATTGAATATATGGTGGTCTTTTATATTTCCAATGAGAGTGGAGGAAAATTAAGGAAGCTGAATGCACATTTGGGTGGCCATGCTTTTCTTCATGTTTGATTGATAGAAAATGATTGCTACTGTCTTTTAGCAATTAATCTCCTTTGTGCCATAGAACAAAAAAAATTTTTTTAATTTAAAACAATTTATTCACAGTTAATACAATTATGGATATGAAGCAATTAAACATTGGCTCACATTCAGGATAAAGAAAGGCTGATTGATAAACTGAATTCTTCATGCATAGAGCAATAGCAGTACAGTCTCGCTGTGGCGTTGATTTTTTTCTGTGGATATGAAGAGCAATGTCATTTTGACTTCTAAAATGGTAACTTTCAGTTACAAAATTTTGTTTCTTTGATTCTTCTAAAGCATTCACTACAGAGTCCAAAATGGCAATTTCCCATGGTCAGACACTACACTGTTTGACTGCAAACTCTACAATAAGAGATTTTTTACTTTTTTTAAAGACAAGGTAGGGTTTAGCTAATTATTTCAGATAAATTCATTTCAAATTGCTTAGCTTTGAAATATATCTGTAATAAAGTTTGTGGCTACTGTTGTTTTATTTATTTAGGTTAACCTTTTAATTCACCCACAGCAATTTTCACAAATTTTAAAAGAATTCTTTTAAATTCTTCCTAAAGCAAAATCATCTGTATCCCTCGCAATAGCCCTAATGCAGCTAGTACTCTTTATTCATTTGTGTATTTCCAGCAGCTAGCCTGGTAGAAGCTCAGTTAAACTCCGGGAACAAAAGTTCATTTTTTCCTATAGAAAGGTTCTTGCTTGAGTTATTCCCCTCCTGTAAAAATCAAGTTCTGTATTCTTCCCTTACTCTTCAGGATCCATCACTTGGACCCTTTAAGCTCCCATGCCACAATCAGGTGGTAGCTCTCATTCTAGAATAATCTTTTTGTTCTTTGCTTTTAAATCTTTGTAAAATTTCCCATTTTCTGGTATTCTGTCCTCCATCTAAAACCAATGTAAATTAATTCGTAGTGATTCCGTGCTAAGGAGATTCATGGTGACTGTTCCCGTGGATAGTTCAATTTAAAAGCACTTTTAAAAACAAAAAAATAAAGCACTTTTGGAATAGGTAGTGTATGTTTGGGCCAAGTGAGTAAATCTCGGATAGAGAAACTTTTGAGCGCTATTGGTCAAGCAGGGAAAAATTGAGGCACAAATACAGGCTGCTCTGTCTTTCTGGAGTCTCACTCATGAGTCTCTGTTACTCTGCGTAACCATTAAATAATCTCATTAACCTTCTGTCTATATGTTCAGTAAGACCAGAACCCTGTAGGCTCAGTACTCCTTTCATAGTGTTGAAATTAGTGGATTCCTAAAACCCCTAGTGTTCTTTACTGGCTGTTTGGAAAGTAGACCTTGTACCAAGTTCCTACAGTGATACTATTCAACAACATACTATCTTATTTTCTGAGACGAAATTGTGCTACATCAGTTTATTTGACATTCAATGAGCCAAACAAGTATAATATTTCTTAAATATGAGCACTATATTATTTTGTTTTTACTGTCTCACCCACCAGATACCATTTTCTTCCAGGCTGCGGAAATCCTATTTTGCTTCCTTCTTTCTTTACAAATCCATGCTTCTATTCTGTTTTTTATATATTTTTTCTCTTTGGTTATTTTCTCCTGCTAGATGATGACATTCCATGATTTGGGCATGACGTTTAGCTCATAGGTATCACGGCATTCTAGAAAGCTTCTAAAGTCAGGTTCTAGGTACAGAAAGTAGGTGCTCATAAATATGTTCTAATTAGTTTTATTAATCCAGTTTTAATTTGTTGATGGCTCTCAGCTATTGCCTCAGAAATCTTGACTATTACTATTTTTTGTTTTCTTGTTGCGTGTACCCATCTTTTGATCTTCTCTGATGTTCCAATTGAAACGGTTCTGCTCTACACATATTGCGGGCATAATATAATACATTCTCTTGGGCATTGTCTGGATTTCTGAGGTTAACTTTCTCTCAGGTGAATTTAAATTAACCTCTATCTTTCCATGCTTACTCTGTAAGTTAGATCATTTCTGGGTTTGCTATTCCATCACGCTTGAAAGAACACCAACTTAATGCTTTTCTGTACAATTTTAAATGTTGAATCACTAATCCTTTTGGAAATTCACTGTATGCATTATTATGGTAGTTACCTTTAGCCTTTCAGGTTGACTGAGGGTAGAGACGATATTTTCTGAAGATTTTATTTATTTATTTGTCAGAGAGAGAGAGAGATAGAGAGCGCACAAGCAGGGGAATAGCAGGCAGGGAGAGAAGCAGGCTTGCCTCTGAGCAAGAAGCCTGGTGTGGGACTCAGTCCCAGGGCCCAGAGATCATGACCTGAGCTGAAGGCAGGCAGTTAACCAACTGAGCCACCCAGGTGTCCCTGATTTTTCTTTTATTTTTTTTAAGTTTTCATCAAATCATTTTTTTTCACTATGCCAGATTTTTTATTACTGGTGTGTATTTAAAGGCAGATATTTTAAGGGTTAAATATAAGTATTTTATAAAATCATTTACTCTTGTTTGAGACCTTATAAATAGATCAGGTGTTATGGAAGGAAGAGACAACTTCAGAGATCTGGTATTTACTGTGAATTCATTAAATTTTAGATGGGCTATGTTTGTCGTGACATTGCACCTTGACCGTAAACTTGTAAGGGAGGTCATTGTCTTCTTTTTAGAGGGGAAGAAATTGTGTTTTAGAGAGCTAAATGTATAGTTAGAATTCAGATCTGTGTCTCATTCCATCGTGCATCTTTCTCAGATATATCATCATATATAGATAAATACTTTTTAGAGATTATGGTCTTTAGCTATTAGATCTTTTTTTTTAAGATTTTATTTATTTATTTATTTATTTTTTATTTTATTTACTTGACAGAGAGCGAGATCACAAGTAGGCAGAGAGGCAGGCAGAGAGAGAGGAGGAAGCAGGCTCCCCGCTGAGCAGGGAGCCTGATGTGGGCCTCGATCCCAGGACCCTGAGATCATGACCTGACTTGAAGGCAGAGGCTTTAACCCACTGAGCTACCCAGGCACCCTAGATCACTTTTCTAGAAATCTTCTGCTTTACTCAATTCATCCTCTTTGTCATAATTATTTTCCCCAACATGTTCCCCATCCTAGAAATAAAAATAAGGTATAATAAACTTTAAAGCACATATTTTCCCAAACATTTCCTTGTGATAGTTTCTAGATATGATAATAAACTTCTTTTTTTTTCAATTTTAGTTTTAAGTAATCTCTACAAGGTGGGACTCGAACTCACGACCCCAAGGTCAATAGTCACATGAGCCAGCCAGGTGCTCCGTGGATATGATAATACCCTTCTATCTCTGTCAGGTCTGGGGAACCTCTGAATGTACTGTGAGTTGTACATGCCTCAGTATTGCCAATGATCGGAAAAATACCCTGCGCCCTCCATTTTGCTTTGCTCTGTAACACACATCAAAGTTACACTGCCTTGTGCTTTTAATCTCGTACGGAGATTTTGGTCCAGTAATTTTTACTATTTTTTTTTCAAGTGTCCTTGGGCGTCCAGATAAGGACAGTTAGCCGTATATTATTCAAGAGGGTTCATTCAGCATTAACCTTAACCACCTTTCCCAAATGTAGCTTCTCCCCACTCTTTATAGCAAAAGTATTTGCATTTCTTTTCCCTTTCTTTAGAATAAATTATTTTCTTGAAAACTCCTAAATAGTTTGGGTAATAAATCTCTGTGGAAACATTGGCAGGGTGGATACAATTTGTGTCCAAACTAAGTACAATTCTCCTCTTTCGCTTGCCTTTTTAATCATGGATATCCTAGATCTCTCTGGAAGGAGTAGAGCCAGTAGAGTTTTAGAGGAGAAAACCCTACCTCCTCAATCTATTTTTTATTTATTTGTTATGATCCGATTTTTTGTCCCATTGTTGGTAGTCATTCTAATTGACAGTTCCTTTTGAGTTACCAGGGTGGGTAATGCTTCTCCAATTTTTAGCTACACGCATTATCTCGTGAGACCTATTGTCCTAGCCTGTGAATGCCGCAGCGAAGCAGTAGAGTGCGGTGGGATGGGAGAGACAAACAATGAGATGTAAAAGGATGCTACCGATTTAGATAATGAACAAAAAATCGAAGACATGCTATGGGAGATATTTTTGAAGTGCTTAGTGGTTTGTTTAATACAGATCTGATCTACTCTTTGGTGTATATGAAATCAGAAGAAATTAATTACTCCTTGTTTATAGTTTGTTTTCTACTTACGTTGAGATCAAGTTATATAACTTCTTCCATCCGGTGGGATTGGGGCAAGGGCCTTGGAATAGATAGCCATATTCAAATGCCTACTCCTCTGCCACTTTCTCTTTGCCAAGCCCTTTATTGGAATTATCCCATCTTTATTTCCTACAAACTTAGTAGATACTGTCATTAGCTTCACTTACAAATGAGTGAACAGACTTTAGAGAATTTAAGTTGACCTTCATTTCTGGCTCTCGGAAGTCTGTTTATGCTTCTGTAAAGAGTATCTACTAAGTTTGTAGGGAAGAGATGGGATAATTTCTCTAAGGTGGTTGGTGAAGAATAAGTACTGAAAAGATGTTATTCCTTACTGTTATTTAGACATCATTATCATGGTCAACTGAGATACCAACTTTAAGTCAATTTTTAAAATTTATTATGTTCATTCTGCTAGCATATAGTACATCATTAATTTTTGATATAGTGTTCAACGATTCATTAATTGCACATTACACCCAGTGCTTATCACCACATGTGCCCTCCTTAATATCCATCTCCCGTTTACCCCATCCCCCCGCCTCCCTTCTGTAGCCCTAGTTTGGTTCCCGGAGTCCAGAGTCTCTCAGGGTTTGTCTCCCTCTCTGATTTTTTCCCATTCAGTTTTCCCTCCCTTCCCCTGTGGTCTTCCACACTATTCCTTATGTTCTATATATGACAAAAATAATTTTGTAAGTTATAAAAAGTGATATACATATTAACCATCATTATTCTTAATAACATGTGCATTGTATAATGAATATACAATTTTATTTTTTCCCAGAAAAAAAAGAAAGAAGCCTTCTTGAGCTTTCCACTGGAGAGCCAGAGGTTTAAAATTTTGTCATTTGTTGCAAGTTTATATCTAAGAAATATGGGCAGAAAATTATGGAATAATTGTGCAAATTATCAAGAGAATTTTGATAATGTCAGTTACTGGAAGCTTTTTATTGAAATCATTAAAAACTCACTTGAGAACGTGGAGAAATGATAACAGTATGACTCAAGTAAAAGTGAAAATCTAAAGAACTACTGAATACAGCAACTTAGGAAACATTCTCTAGAAAAGGAATGAAAAATGGCATTTTTTTCTTTTTTCAGATTTGTAGTGGATCATGTTTATGATATTTAGAAACCTAGTAGATTGGATATTTTACTAATGTGATTGGCTGATTTACACATCATAATGATTTTCCAAGGCCTAGGAGGAGAAGTTATACAGTTGGGGAGGGAGCACATGGTACACACTTCTATCCACTACAGAGTATGATACATTTACTCCCAATGTATTAACAACAATGGGGGGGGGAGGTGTTTCCATAGCAACATTAGCAAAACAGAAAATTTTCCTACTGTCTAAGATCCCATTTTTTAAAAATCCCACCCACTCACCAAATTGGAAGCCTGTGAGAATTAATTAAATTCAAAGATAAATTATTAAAAAGTGAAAAGAAATTAAGATAACATGGCAGGAATGATAAATTGTTTACAGCCAGTCAAGCATAGCCTGAGGTAAAGGAAACACATCTCCTTTGATATAATAAGAATCAAAGGGGGAGGGTTGGTGGAGGAGGAGAGCTGGGGATGGCAAATCATTATGGTAAAATTAAAAGGATGGAAGGTGGCTGAAGGAGATAGAATCTGACAGGACCTGGGATGCGTTGCAGTATACTTAGACCATAGTGATGTGTACCTGTTTGATTGTAGCCCTCAGTGAAATAAAGGATCTCCTCCTTTTTCCCTTTCCTGATGATTCATAATAGCACATGTTGACAGAGATGTCACTGCTGTGATTGCTTTGTTAAAAATCATGAAATCCCTAAACAATTCTGTGAAATGGGTATTATTATTTCTGTTTTACACATGAAGGATGGAAGTGCAGAGAAATTCAATAACTTGCCCCACGTTTCCAAAACCAATACGTGTTTTATGGCTTCCCAAATTCTTTTTGAACAAGCGTTGCACAAGATTTTAACTCAAAATGAAAACTAATTTCAGCGTTGTCTTCAGACCAGCTGAGGGAGCACTTTATGTGGTATTTTTTGTCACCACATAATATTAAGATGTTCTTGCATTTCCTGGGAGTTAAAACAAGCATATGTATAGTAGCTGCCCTGGCCAGTTATCTGTTCAAAGAGCAGTTCGGGGGCAGTGGAAGGTAGTGGATGTCTGTGAGTTGATTTGGAAAGTTAATAAATAAAACTATTTCAAAACTCGTAAACGAAGGCAAGGAAAATATACTGGTGAACAATTAGGGATTATAAAATCTTGAAAGGTAAATTATACATGCAAAAAGAAATGATCCTTTGCTAGGAGGATAAACCCTTTAAGTTAGTTTCCACTATAAGATAGAAAAATAAATTTGGGGGCGCCTGGGTGGCTCAGTGGGTTAGAGCCTCTGCCTTCGGCTCAGGTCATGATCTCAGGGTCCTGGGATCGAGCCCCGTGTCGGGCTCTCTGCTCAGCAGAGAGCCTGCTTCCTCCTCTCTCTCTCTGCCTACCTCTCTGTGTACTTGTAATCGCTCTCTCTGTCAAATAAATAAATAAAATCTTAAAAAAAAAAGAAATTTGATAATCTCTCTTTTTTTTTTTTTTTTTTGAAGAGAGAGAGGAGGAAAGAGCATGTGTGTGCATGGGCAAGGGTAGGGGCAGGGGCAGAGGGAGAGGGAGAAAAAAAATCTTAAGCAGGCTCCATGCTCATTGTAGAGCCCACCTCTGGGATCAGTCTCACGACCTTGAGGTCATGACCTGAGCCAAAATCAAGAGTCTGATGCTTAACCAACTGAGCTGCCCAGGTGCCCCCAATTTGGTAAACGTTTTTATCTGCCCTTCCTGTTAACCTTTTTTTTTCTCACTTCGTTACTACATATATAAACTTACATATGTGAGTATATGAAACTAATGACAAATTATAAGTATATGGTTTTTTGTTGTGTGTATTTATTTGTATTCTTGCTTCTAGTTATGATCTTTGAAGAACTGAAGTCTTTAGATTCACTTTGTTTTTTTAAACCAATCAAAAAGGTAGAAATAAAGTACCAAAAAAATAATTTTCAGGGGCACTTTTCCATCTGGTATACATTTTTTATTACATCAATTTGCATCATTTTCAATTAAGTTGTGTCCTTGCTCTTTCCATAAACTAATGAAATCCACATGAACTCTGAGACATTTCTAGATATAAAGAAAGGTGGAGCCTCACACAAAGTATCTGTGAGTAAAAAGTGGCCTTTCCAGATCTTTTTCTTTCTGCTTGTTTGTTTAATATATTTGTGTGTGTGTATATTTTTTTAAAGTAATCTCTACACCCAATGTGGGGCTCACAACCCTGATATCAAGAGTTGTATACTCCAATGACTGAACCAGGCAACCCCTTTTCCTTCTTTTAAAGTGTTTGTTCTTTTATATTACCTGATTTCTATGAAGATTTGAGTATTTTCTTATTACCATGTTAATTTTCCCCTTTCTACCTTGTATAGACTTTTGTGCTTTATGCTTTGACAGTCAACATATTTGTCAAAAAAGGGACTTCAGGGGCGCCTGGGTGGCTCAGTGGGTTAAAGCCGCTGCCTTCGGCTCAGGTCATGATCCCAGGGTCCTGGGATCGAGGCCCACATCGGGCTCTCCTCAGCAGGGAGCCTGCTTCCTCCTCTCTCCTCTCTCCTCTCTCTCTGCCTACTTGTAATCTCTCTCTCTGTGTCNAAAAAAAAAAAAGGGACTTCAGAACAAATGGTTTGTTGTTTTATTTCTCACAGCTGTAAGAGCTTGCCGTTAAGCTGATACAGACTTCTGTTGAACAATGCTATGAATTTTTATTTTATTTATTTATTTTTANTTGCCGTTAAGCTGATACAGACTTCTGTTGAACAATGCTATGAATTTTTATTTTATTTATTTATTTTTAAAAAAAATTTTATTTATTTATTTGACACAGAGAGATTACAAGTAGGCAGAGAGGCAGGCAGAGAGAGAGGAGGAAGCAGGCTCCGTGCTGAGCAGAGAGCCTGATGCGGGGCTCGATCCCAGGACCCTGACCATGACCTGAGCCGAAGGCAGAGGCTTTAATCCACTGAGCCACCCAGGTGCCCCTGGATTGTTTTTTATAGAAATACAGCTCCCAGGCGCCCCTTTATTTTTATTGAGAGCTGTGCTTCTCAAACTGTAGTGTACCTTGGAATCACCAGGAGATCTTGTTAAACTGTGATTGCTAGGACCATCCCAAGAGTTTCTAATTCCACAGGCCTAGCGTGGGATCTACGAATTTGTTTGTCTAACCAATTCCCAGGTGATGTTGCCCCTACTGGTCGGGGCCCACTTTGAAAAGCACGGCTCTAGAGACACCGAGACTCTGAAGCAGGGTGAAAATGCGGGCTCCGTAAAGAACGGAGGATAAAATATGACATCAGTTAAATGCTGGTGAGAGTTTTAAGGTATGGAGATGGATCAGTGACCGTTTTTACTCCCAGTCCAGTGGGGCCATGAACTCATATTACTGGTCTGTTGAGAGAGAGAGAGAGAGAGAGAGAGGGGGGGGGGGAGGGGGGAGATGAGTATAGCATTTTGTGGCATTAATCAAAAACAGTGGGTTATTTTTGTTGATTTCCATTAAATTATGCTTCTATTTAGAGCAGTGTTTCTCCAAGAGTAATTAAATCCATATGTCTGAGGTAGCTGCAAATGTTACCCTCTAGAAGGGGGTTTTCAAGGTTTAGTCCCAGGAAAAGGTGTACTATATTAAACATGTAGATTTCTGGTAATGACACCATGTATAGGAATCAGAATCTTTGGGTGGTGGTAGGATTGAGTGGATTTGTATGAGGTGTGTTGAACAAGTGCATCTGGTGATTCTTTGCAGGTGTCAATGTGGAGAGCAGATATAGAAATTAATTCACTCAAACAGTCTTTTTATTTTATTGTTTTGTGCTGTAGAGCCAAAAAAAAAAAGTAATGATAATTGCCAGTTTTGTATTATTTACTTTCACTATTACTCAAAGGAGTTTTGCTATTCTTACCAGATGACATCTCCTTTAGCATGCCTTCCATGTTCCAAGAGTCTGCCAGTTTATTTGGTGCTAATTACATCTCCGAAGATTAGACTTGAAGCTTTGTGGTTAATTTCAAAAGCACTTCCTTTAATTTTCAAAAGCATTTTCTGAATGTGACAGATCCAGACTGAAATCTGTACAACATGATCCAGAAGCCATGTTCCGAAAGATTTATTTTTCCCTGGACCCACTAATAGAAGAGTAAATGATGACTGGCTTGATTTCAACAGCTTTTATTTATATGGTTTGCACATATTATACTCCCTTAAAGCTTGCACTTGAAAGAGAAATAGTGTTTGTATTATGAAACTTTAATTTCACATAACCTGGAATCAAATCAACTGTAAGAAAATGATAGGCTATCAGAAAGAATTAATCTGTAGCCTTACTTGCATCTTATACAGTGTAAGATTTATATGTAATTTGGCTTAATACAATCAGAAATTAATGTTTTACTATTTTCATAATTCCTTTATGTCATAATTCCAGTATTTACAGAAGTATTAAAATACTTGAGTAGATTTAAATAATATGACTGCACACTCAAGTTCCTCATATCAGAGAGATCATATGATAATTATCTATTCTACTTGGTCAGTTTATTTACGAATAATTTTAATCAAAATATATATTAAAGGTTACATATTATGTAACCTGTTTCTCATAATAAACAGTAGTCAAGATGGCAAACTCCTTTTTTTTCTCCTCCATAAACTCAAATAGGTGGACTTGTGCTATGCTATTTTATCAGGGTCTTTTAGAATTTTTCCTATCATTGGAATATATTTTTCTAAATTAAAAGAGGATTTTATTAAAAATAATTTTTTTTGGTGCCTTGGAATGAACTTGAGATTGCTCTGCTAGAAAAACAAAAGTGAGTTTGAAAAAAGAAAGATAATGATTATAATTATGTGCTCATGTTTCATGTCATCAAACAAAAGCAGGAAGTCTGCAAAAGCGTATTTTAAGCAAACATAAGTAAAACATAAAAACAGCATTTAGTTATCTTTTTTGGGGGGAAGATTTTATTTATTTATTTGAGAGAGAGAGAGAGTTGGCAAGAGAGAAAGAGAGCACAAACCAGGGGGGAGAGGCAGTGGAAGGGGGAGAAGCAGACTCTCTGCCGGTCAGGGAACATAATGCAGGCTCGATCCCAGGACCCTGGGATCATGATCTCAGTGGAAGGCAGATGCTTAACCGACTGAGCCACCCAGGCGCCCCAGCCTTTAGTTATCTTTGTAAGCGTGGGCTTAGTAAGCTCCACCCATAGCTCCATAGTGAGAGGGAATCGGCATGTCTTTTGATAAATAGTTTTGCTCAAGTGTTGATTTAGCTTCTTTCGTACTGCATGTGTAATGCCTGTGCAGAAGGAATGATGGTCCCTTGATCAAGAGAAGGAATAAGTATGTTCTGATGGTGAAGATGCATAAAGGTTTGGTGCTAAAAAGTGGTCTTAGAAATAGCTTTGGCTTTGTTTCTCTAAGCGTTCTTCTCCCCTCTAGTCATTATCTTTACTTTCCAAAACCCTCAGTAAACGATTTCTCAAAACTCATTGACGTTAATTGATTCTCATGTTCAGTGTAAACCATCACTTGCAAGGGTAATGGGTTTCTCCTTAGACAAATCACCCCCACCCCCACCCCATTGAAGCAGGTAGTTTCTTTTTAGCATTGAACTTGCATGCCTATTCTAATTAACCTATTAATTGGAAAGAAGAATCAACGGTGTCAACATCAGATAGCATTTATGCTATTAAAAAAATACACGCCAAACAATGCTGAAGGATACAGACCAATTCATTATACAGATTGCTCTGGGTGGGGAAATTGGTCAGGGGAGGTGAATGAGGGGAACCTCAAGTTTACTTTTACTGTTCTATTTTGTATATAAAATGTTTCAGCAAACGTAAATATAAAGATGAATTCTTTTTGGTGTGTAATGGATTTCAGACTATTTTTTCCCATGCTTTTCAGTATTTTTAATCTCCCCCCCCCAAATCAAACCAATAAAAAGACCCGTGGCTAAAAAGTGTCCATGGCCAGAAGTACATGCTTTTTTTGAGGTATTTCCATTTTTGATAAAAACACTACTTTTAAAAATGTGTTCTCGGGCGCCTGGGTGGCTCAGTGGGTTAAAGCCTCTGCCTTCAGCTCAGGTCATGATCTCAGGGTCCTGGGATCGAGGCCCACATCGGGCTCCCTGCTCAGCGGGGAGCCTGCTTCCCCCCCTCTCTCTGCCTGCCTCTCTGCCTCCTGTGATCTCTCTCCCTCTGTGAAATTAAAAAAAAAAAAAAAAAATCTTTAAAAATGTGTTCTCCATGTGGCAAATTCCACTAACATAAAGTAAAATTAACAGAGCATGTATTTTGTAACCATTAGGAAAACATCTGTCAAACACTGATGACATGATCTGTTTGTGTGTGTTTGTGTGTATATGTGTATATATCTGCTGGTTTTATAATATATGATCTAGGGATGTGTATAAATACACTTTAGAAGCAGGAATTATGTCCTATATTTTTGTTCCCTCAACACTTCCAGTATAGCAACTATTTAGTAAATATTTATTGAATATAAGTAAATACCCTCTATACTTGTTATCATAGATATATATGTATATATCTTTCTTCCAGTCAGGATGTGTATTTACGTAGTGATCACAGTTATCAAGTGTTTTCATGTGCCACATTGAACTCATCCTGGTTAGTCTATTCAAATTTTATAACTTTTCAATCTTAAATCCCAGTTTCCAACCTGACTTCTTAAGCCAATAGATCTTTTTAAAAGTGCCAATGTTTCTTTATAGAACTGTTATTAAATAATATGTAAGTATAGTGGATGTGATTTAAAAAAACATATAAAGCAATTTATTTACATGTTAAAATTTTCATAGTGATATTTTTGTTCAACAGGATATAGTAAGTAGCTTAAAAACTTTGATAGAATTCTGCCGGGCATGCGTATTTATATCAATTTAAATAGAATTGTTTATGGATTGCTTTATATGAATTAAAAAAGAAACACTGCATTGTTTCCCATTATTTGGTCAAAGATATTGGAAAGAGAAGTACATTTTTTACCTTTTAGGTGGAACACTGTATTAGATATGGAAGGATGGTGTTATCTACTTGAGTCTTCACTGCTTCCTTTCAGCGTAAAGAATGCTAAAGAATTGTTACCCCTCATTCTCTTTCTTTAATATTTCAGGAAATAAGGTGAGAAAGCAGAACATCAATGATCTGCTGTCTTTTCTTATTCTGCTTTTGGTAAAAAAAAAAAGTAAAATAAAATTGAGCTCATTTTATTGTCTACTATGTTAAAACACTATATCCCCTGAATTGCATTTGGACCACCATGTGGTTCTATAGGAAAGAGCTTTTATTTAGGGCAAAATACAGTGAAAATGTAGAGACCATTAAGATGTTTATATTTATTACACTCATATATGTCCATGTTGAAGTGGTCATCAGTGGTTATAGTTGTAATATAGGCTAGTCTATGAAGTTAGGTTTGTAAGATTCGGAAAGAAGCAAACTTCATCGAGTTTCTAATGTGCTAGATATTTAGCTTAGAAATAGAAAATACGAAGGTAGATATTATTCTTAAATGCTGAAAAATGTTAAGTCCATTGCCAAAAATCCCATAGTGAGTGAATAGCAGCACCAGAATTGGAAAGCAGATCTGTTTGATTGAAAAGTGCATGCCCTTGGGGCGCCTGGGTGGCTCAGTCGGTTAAGCCACTGCCTTAGGCTCAGGTCGTGATCCCAGGGTTCTGGGATCGAGCCCCACATCAGGCTCCTTGCTCTGCGGAGAGCCTGCTTCTCCCTCTCCCTCTGCCTGCCACTCTGGCTACTTGTGCTTTCTATCTCTCTGCCAAATAAATAAATTAAAAAAAAAAAGTGCATGCCCATTACATTATACCTCCAAAGTAATTGCTTGTACTTGTAGGAACAAACATAGAAGTCTTTTCATTCACCCAAGTCTGCTGTTTTCAGAAGGTATTGTTAGATCATTGAAATGATTATCCTGATTCTTTTGATATGTTAAAAACATTTGATGAAGATAAGCAAAACTCATTAGAGTAATTAAAAAATGTCAACATAGGCATAACACAATAAATGGCTAATCCTTACTGGGTGTTAACTATTTGTACATTAATTACATTAACTTGCATATTTTACTTAGTCTATTGTGTGTATTTATTATCTCTTTATTAGAAAGAAAAATCTTAACATACCCTGGCCAAAGAAATTGTTTTGGATTAGAGATGTTTCTTTGAATGAAGTTTCTAAACCATTCTTGACATTAACATGAGTGTTGACATTATTGGAGTCTAACTGAGCTGTCAGATGATCCCTGAAGGTTTCCTTTCAAAGCTATTAAAAGAAAATTCTTTATAATTAAGTATTTTCAGAAAACTTTTATTTTTCATCTGCAATTAACAAACAGTCTAGGATGCACATAGCATACGGTGTAGAAAACAGCCTATTCCAAGAGAAAACATATTTAGGTATTGTTAAAGGGCATGATAGAATTATTTCAGTATACACTATAATTATACTGCTTGTATTAGACTTTCATATCACCTGACCGTGTTCAGTGCTAGTGGAAGAGATAAGGATATGACAAAAAGTGAAGGTTGAGAATGAATAGGGCTTCAAGGGAGCTGGTCTTTCTCTGATTTGATAAACATCTCCCATTCTCTATTTCTGTTTCTTTTTTTTCTTCATCTTCTTCATCTCTTTTTTTTTTTCCTTACAGATCACTGCATATCAAAAGCTTTTTGTTTGATTAGCAGTATTCTCTCAGAATCTGAGGGCAGGACCTACCTAAAGACGGCTCCCCAGCTGACATATGATTTTTTGTTGTTTTGTTTTTTGTTCTTAGCGATTTCTAAAAATTTGCTGGGAAATTTTCCATTAGCCTGAAATAGTTTTCTACCAGTGTTTCTGGTTTTGGTGTATTGTATCTTTATATATTCTCTGAATGTCTGGTGATGTTAACATTTTTAATGGGTTTAATGGAGACTGAAGGTTGGTCTTAAAGTCTGCGTTCAAGCTTTGGAGTCAGAAGGCTTGAAGTCCATTTTGTTAAACTTATGGGTCCTCAAAATAATCTTGAAATGATTTTCTGTTTTAAATGCTCAAACCAATAGGTAGGTAGGGATGTGTATATTATTAATACATCCGTGACATTGTATATATCTTATCATTCAATGCCCAAGGAATTTTCATATACATGTATGCTGTTTCACTTATGATAAAGCCATTTAATGAATCTATCTGGCTTATCTTAGAGCAGAATTGTTTCCGTCTTCTCTCGTAGGTATTTATGCTGAGTTGAGTCTTTTGTATCTGTCTGTACTTGGTCTGGTTTTAATGTTTGATACTAGATTAAACTGTACTGTAAATTAAATGAGAAAAAAACACATTTTCCTTATTCTGAATTAAGTTATTGTTACAGGATATACTTATGTAGCCAGTTATGGTCACTATGGTCATAACTGTAGTTATATACTGAGCAAATGTTCACATTTTATTACGATAGGAATTTTGTCAGTCTTAACACAATTTGCCCATGGCATTTAGCCATAGATGATTGGCTTTAAAACTAAAATGTCATTTGACCAGAATAGAAGTTAATTAAGGACTTGAAGTGTCCAGAAGACATGTCAGTTTTCTCTAAGTCATGGCTAGCTGGTCTTTTGCCACGAGAAAGAGCACCATCATCAACTATTTTATTAGTCCCCAAGACAGACTCTGTAAGTGTGAAGTTCAGTCGTATGCTTTATCATGAAATTTACTAGATTAAAAATATTTCATTAATTTTCGCATGAGCAAAGTAGTGCATTTTCATGATTATGTATTTATAGATTTCTAAGCTGGGGGTATAAAATTTAGCAACTTTTAAGCTTCAAACCATCCTTTTGAAATACCTTTTTTTCTTATACATAACTACATTTTTAAGTTTCTAGAACCATTTTAGAATCTTGCAATAAATAGCATTCCTTCATAAAATGAGTGTTTAAAAAATTACATATATATATATAATATTGATATATACATATCAATAAGAGAATATATATCAATAAGGAAATAAAGCTGACTTGGTCTCTCCTCCTAGGAGAATTGTCTTTTAGAAGTTTGTTGTCATTGTTCATACCTTTTAAATGATTTTTTTCTAGAAATATTTAACTGTGATGATTACTGTCATTATGGCTTATAAACATGGATTATGTTCATACCGTAAGCCATGTGATTCAGAGTCAGATCAATTAAGTTGTACTTTCTTATGCTCTCCAGAGGAGAGAATAATGCGGTACTTAGAGCTGGAGCTTTGAAAAGCATGTTGTGGCTCTGTGGGTGAGAATGTCCCCTAGTGTGTTTTGTTTGTGGGAATGGCGTCCTCCTTGTGTGTTTTGTGCAAGAAAAATCTTAACATTCCTTTCCAAGACATAAAGACATTTTAGACTTCTAGTATTTTTTAGTCGAAAAATGAACTTATGTAAGTTTTACCCAGTATTTTGTTTAAATTCTCAAAATGCTTAAGTCTGTTATTCATCCTGTAGATATGAATGTTTAGCTCTTCTTGTACCGCCTGTTAGAAATGGAGACTTGGATTCTGAATTTTGTCAAGAATATGCCTTCTGGTTATTTTCTCATTTTGTCTTTTCTTTCTCTATCTTCCCATCCCGAAGTTTTCCTACAGAGACGTTGCTTCCATTTTTACTTAATTTTTATTCACTTTTTACTACATTTTCACACTGAATTTGAATTTTCTGAAGTATTGTGTTACAATATTACCGAAAGGCATATACTTTTCCCTTTGTTTTATGCTGTTTAACTCTTTGTTTTTGTTAGGGATAGAGAGCCTCTTTCAGTTACCCTCCTTGGTCCTATTTCTAACATTTACTGGCTCTTTTTTTTTTCTTGAGAGAGAGAGAGAGAGAATCCCAAGCAGGCTTTGTGCTCATTGTGGAGCCTGACTCAGGGCTTGATCTCAGGAGCCTGAGATCCAGACCTGAGCTGAAATCAAGAGTTGAATGCTTAACTAGCCCAGTCACCCAGGTGCTCCTCCTACCTCTTCTTTTAATCCCTGTTTACTTAGTGGCTGCTAAACTGAAACCATTGTCATTTTAAGCACACTGGAGAAGTTTTCTTTTAAATTCAGCTTAGGAATTCCTAACTTTAGATCTCCCATTTGGCAGTATTTTATAGTTACCAGCAATGCCTACTTAGTAATTTAGTAAGTGAACAGATCATAGTATTAAATAACAGGGCATCAAAACCAGTATCTAATATAAAAACTGGCATAAAGATATGTTTCCGTTATCTAGTGCAGTGCGGACTTCCTTTGGAAGAACATTCGCTGAAGTGTAGTTCACGGTGAAAGATCAAAACATGAACCAGTAATCCACTACAAGATTTGTACTTTTCTAAAACCTAAGCCTGATTATTTCTGTCTCTTAAAAATGAGCTTAATATTTATATTTCTTATATTTACTGTTATGTTATTCCTGTTTCTGCCACTATCTCTTAGCTGTGCCGGGGTCAGGCAACCGCTGGACTTAACAGTGAGCCACCTTCTCCAAGGGACATGGCGTGCAAATGGAATCATCATGATCTAAGTTAGATAGCTCACATTTATATTCCTCACTGTCTGCCAGGCACTCTTCTAAGCACTTCACACTACATCACTCACTCAATCCTCTCAAGCATCCACGAGGCCCACTTTGCTATTACTCACCTGAGAAAATCCCAGGTTTGCCCGGCTAGTATGCGGAAGGGTTGGCATTTCACCCCAGGCAGTCTGGTTTCAGATCTGTGTTCGTCACTGTCACTGTCTCTTGTAAAAGCTTATCACACAGACAGCGTGACAATAACTCTGAGACGTGCAAAGAGAAAAATCTGAAAACTCTTAAAGAAAATAAAATAGAGTTTAATCTATAAAATGTGATTAGCAGACTGACACCAGACATTTTATCTCCAACTGAACTTGATGGAATAACATTTTAAAAGTGCTAAAGGAAAAGTCGGGCTAGAATTTTTGAACTTTGTTAATATACAAGAGCAAGTATGAAATAAGGCCCATTTCCCGATACACAGCTTGTGACAGTTTGGTACTAACAGGTCATCTGTGGAAGAACTAATGAGAATGCACTTCAGCAAGGAGGAAATTACTACATTTTTGTGGCTTTTGGTAAAAAAGAACAAAAACAAAACACACACAAAAAACTGAACCTCAATATGCTATTAAGAAGATGCCTAGGATGACACTGAGCACATACTGACTGGTCTCTCAATGTCCAGTCCAATGTCCAATCTCCTTTTTCAGTATATAGAAATATATGCTATGCAGGTATTTACTAAAAAACGGGGTTCTACCAAGATGAATATATTCTACTTATTAAAGCTTTCTCTAAAGCTGAAATGTTAGTCTTTGAAAGAAAGCATTCACAGTGTCCACATCCTCGGATGACAGCAGAGGTAGTAAACAATGGTATGCAAGAATAGTAGGTTATTGGCCCACCAGGGTGGCTTAGTTGTTAAGCGTCTGCCTTCAGCTCGGGTCAGGATCCCAGGGTCCTGGGATAGAGTCCCATATCGGATTCCTTGCTCATCAGGAAGCCTGCTTCTCACTCTCCCACTCCTCCTGCTTGTGTTCCTGCTCTCACTGTCTCTCTCTCTCTGTCAAATAAATAAATAAAATCTTAAAAGAAAAAAGAATAGGTTATTCATATTACTTAAGAGTAAATACACATATCAATTCTAGTGGGTTAGATTACTAAATGATTGGGAATTTATGATTCATAAATAAGGAGTTTCTTTTGCTTTTTATGTCCTTATAATTGATTTGAAAACCCCAGTGTTTTATGTATTCACTAGTATATATGCATGTGATCATTTGAATTCTAAGATACAATGTTTCCTTTTCAGCGCTTGGCTTTGGAAGCAGAGAAGGTTCAAGCAGCCCACCAGTGGAGAGAAGATTTTGCGGTAAGGACCCTTTTTAAGCACTTGAGTGACCTTTTGTGCTTGATCATTATGATAACGGTAACATTTTTTTAGTGGTAGAATCTTAAGATGTTGTAAGACCAAAACTCAGCTTATTTTGTTTCTTGAAAAAATTTGCTTTTGGGTAACCAGGACCAGTAAGTTATTCAAAATGTTCTTGCTTATGTTCCATATTAAAACAAGTCTTTTGAAATGATGTCCTATAATCAAAGTTACTTGTAAAATTAATTACATTAACATAGAATTACGTTATAATCTCTGAATCACCACTGTAGATATTATGGATACACCAGTTGAAAAACAAGTTGCATTTAACAACTTGGAGTTTGTAAGAAGTGATATTCATATTACAATCACCTTGGTGGTGGCCAGTGCAACTGAGGTAAAAATGAATGTATTAAACTTTGTAAAATTTAGTTTGCTCCACATTAGCTAGAAATGATCTTTCTTTTACTGTGGCCTACTTTTAGAAGTTCCAGCTGATACTAGCTTTTCCATATATATTTTTGATAAAGTTGTGCCCTAAGTTACTAAGCTAATTATACAAATAGCAGAAATTCTCCTCATAATGAATTTTGTCTGACTGTATATCTATCTATCCTTTTCTCCATCCATCCATCTTCTCTTATCTATCATCTATCTTTCCTTCTTTCCATCTATGTATCCATCCATCCATCCATCCATATATTTATCCATCCATCTTTTTTCTCTCTCATCCTGTGTCTCCATCCATACATCTATTCATACACCCATCAATGTGTCCAGTCTTTCAACTTACCAATCAATCAAACAATCAGTCTTCTTACAGCCAGGGGCACAGTGAAAGTTTGCCCTTAATTGTTAAAATATTTATCTTACATTTTTGAATTATTTCATTTAGGGTGAAAATTGCTCTAGTTTCTGATCATAGAAAAATTCCATATAACTAATTTAGGGGATGTTTAAAATAGAATTATAGTGGCAGATTGATCATATTATTAAATTGGTTTTGTAAGTTTTGTCAGACAGAAGTCTCAAAATTGAAGGTTAAGAAAGTTGTGCTTCAACACAAAATTGAGACTTAGGAATTAGTACTTTTACTTTGTGTTAGCATGATTATGTTGTATATCAAAGGAAAATACACTACACGATATGTTATTCACTTATTGTGTATGATAATGGTTCGTCTTCCATGCTTCATGCCTCTGATGTTATTTATTGTTACTATCTTTTCCACAAATTTATATTTCTTAAACCAAATAACTAGTCTTGCTAGAGACTCTCTTTGTCTCGTGTCAGTTTGTTTGGTTCTTTTACTCAACTGGTCATATTGCCTGAGTTGTTGGTGTCATGTAGGTACTGGCTTAGCCCATAATTGGACATAATTGGTGTCATCCATAATATGCAGAGAAAAAAATTGGTAANCAACTGGTCATATTGCCTGAGTTGTTGGTGTCATGTAGGTACTGGCTTAGCCCATAATTGGATATAATTGGTGTCATCCATAATATGCAGAGAAAAAAATTGGTAATTAACTTAGAAACGTAAGTTTGAGTATTGAGGACAAATTGTAAGCTCATCCAGTGAAGGGATTTACAGTGTTGTTAGTTTCTATGAAAGGAACACAAACTTGAATTTTTTGTTTTTGTTTCTCAAATAGACAAATAGTAGCCAAACTAATTAGTCCAAATAAATATCCTTTTGATAAATTAATATTACACAGAAATGGATCTTTTCCTCCCATCTCGGAGGTGGCATAGTAAAGACAATGTGAAGATACAGTGGGTATAAAGCTAGACCTTCTATTCTTCTTAGTGTTGGGATAGTATGATTAATGTTTTAGTTTAAATTTTGAGCAATTCTTAGAACTAAAAAAACATTAAGTTCACACAAATCAGCTTTTGTAATATATTGATCCCATTGCTGTTCATGCATTGTTCTTTGGAATTTGGTAATATTTCTCTGTCATTTATTAGTTATATGTCTACTTATATTAGTTATATGTCTCTTTCAGTTTCCTAATAATTCTTGACCACAACTAATGTGAGAATAAAACTAATGTCAAGAATAAAGAGGCAAGCAGCGATGTAGTAGTGCCATTTATATCATTGGTATCATTGATATTGTTTTGTTTAATTATTATGTTATAGCTTTCTGGTTGTAAGGGTTTCTTCTTCAGATATATTGTAAACCTCTTGATACTGTCAAATCATTACCACTAAATTAACATTTTGGCAATTTATTTCTCCTTGCAGAAGTAATGTAATGGGCAACGCTTGTCCATAGCACAAACACTCTCCATGTGTGTTGGCTGTTACCATATTCTATCATATTTTATGGCATCCGAGCCATCATCAGTTGTAAGACGCCCTATCATTTATGTATTGCTAAGGAAGAACAAAAGAAGCCAATTAAATTATGCATCAGCAATTTTAAGATGTATTCTGACTTGTCAGGTGTCAAAATGTGAAAAAGTTTACCTTGAAATGTAACCCCTGTTCTCTGCTCTCTTGGCATGTGTCCCCACTGAGTAGCACTGCTAGGATCAGTCATGCAAGAGGACACATCGGTCCCACCATGACACAGAAGCTATTACTCAATCTTACACGTTAAATAGAAAGTAAATGGTTTTTTCAGTAAGTACTAGGAGTTTTTAGCAAATAGTGACCACCGTGTAAGAGAATTCTTGGACAAATTCTGTTCTTAATTTCCCCCTAGATTACCTCACAATTTATTTAGGACCTATGAACATATTGATTGACATCAAAAGAGATTGTTAAAGGGAAAACAAGTTAGTCCACTTTAGAGCTCTGTCAACTCATTTCCTGATTACCTTTCTTGAAGGATTGTAAACAATGTGCACAGAACTCATAGTTGTCCCAGTTTGCACACTGGGAATTGATATTTTCCGTCTCATAGCATGCCAGCCATATTCAGTCTTCACAACAGAGCCCTTTGAAATATTGTAAGTTATAGGTTTGAAGAATAGAATGTGAATGCAGATTGCCTAAGCTCAAATATTGCAAAAATAAGACACGTTTTTTTTCTTTTCCCTTTTTTCCGCCTGATGAACCAGGTGATAATGCTTCAATGCATGTTGCATAGCAAGGGTAAACAAATCCTTCAAAGCCATAAGACAAAATTAAATTTTTGGCTAGAAACTAGAAATCATCAACATTAAATCTCCTCCTCTTTTAGGAGACCACCCAAAATAATTGCAAATTTTATCAGTACTTTACCCAAATATTTAAAAATGTTTCATTTGAAGGTAAATGCTACCATATTCCAAAAGGTCCTCTTTTTAAATTTTATAATCCCTTTGTCTTTTAAGATATTTAACTATTTGTATCACTGTGATGGTTCTTTAATGCCACCCGTTAATAATTTAACAGTAGGATAATTTAGAAGGCAGAAATCATTTCCTAAAGGTACATTAACATTTCCTGAAGATAAAATAGTCTGATTCTTCCCTCCAGTGTAAGCAGGCAAAATCATTCATATTACTTGGGCAAAATGTTGATTAACATTTCCTATTCTTTAATGTAGCGAAATCCCAGGAACAGCAGGAACAAAAAGCAAAGCACTAAAATGCTGAAAATGTTGGCAACAAGAAAAGGCCCATGTTGTAATTCACACTCTCCCTCGGCGCCACTCAGTTCCCAATTGAATGTACAATTGAGCTAACAAAGGGCATACACTCTAAATGGATTAAGATTTATGCGGTCATGCATATACAAGTTCAAACTAATATTTGTAAATAAGCTGTATCTACCAGCTGCCTTTCAGGTCTCCACGCAACTTATGTGTGTTAAAGGTGACATTTCGTGTCACTTATGATGGACAAATTATTAAGGGCAGGTGGGAAAAGAAGAAAGCAAGCTTAGAAAACTAATTGTTCTGCATGCAATAATTGCTGTTATTTCTACCGAACAGATCTTTTTCAGTTGTGTTTGAAATCTCATTTGATTACATTGCAATGGTTGGTTAACTTAAACAATTTTGTTTCCAACTAAGCCTGCGATATTAATTGTACTTACACATGTATAAACATAAGGGGTGCCTAATTTGTATTTTAATAAGTAGGACCTTTATGTATGGCTTATTAGCATCAGCTTGTTCCTTTGCAGACTGAGTACAGACGTCTAGAAATTGGCCAGTAAATAAAACATTTGAGGAGCCTTTTTTAGCTTCAGCTCTACAGAGAAACTAAATTAGAAGGTGAAAATTTTTCTGGTGAAGCTGAATGTTATTGAGTGTCAATCATGCTGACTTGGTTCTCCTAATTTAGTGTTACTTTTATATCTTAAAAAAATCCTTTTGCTCAGATTGCATTTTGAAGTGTTGCTTTAGGAGTTTTGTGTTTATAGGAGTTAAATTAGGTATTGGCTTTAGGAATTTAATTATTTCATTTGCCTTATTCATTTCAGGGAAATGCATCTCTGTTGATTGAGGCACAAACAATTGTGAATATGTGAACTGTAAAAACATACCATATTTATTTTGGTTACATCGTATCAAGATCAACATTGTTCTAGGTTGTAAGTTGGTATAGGTTCTGGGTGTGGCAGAGCTGTTTTCAGGGATAAAAACTGGGGGAGTGGCATGCTATATTAGTGAATAAATAATTAAATGAATGAACTTAGTAGATTACCAAAATGATTTTAGGCTCTGGATGGATTTTGTTTTTGTTTTGTTTTTGTTGTTTTGTTTTTGTTTGTTTTTGTGTGTGTCTCTGTGTGTTTTGTTGTTGTTGTTGTTTTAGTTTCTTCCTTTGGTGGAATTGCCCTGTTGGAAAAAATAACATATTTTAATATGTTTTTGCTACATGTCTTCTACTTTTTTACTACTGCTTCCTTTTAAGAGTCTTGTCAATCTATTCTCATTGTGAAGATAGATGAAAAGGAGCCACAGTGCAAAACTGATTCCCCCCGCCAAATTCTGGAAAACCGGTTTCATGGGAAAGAGGCATATTTGTGATGCCTTACTCTTTTCGTTTATGTATATATACATGAATGTCCATAGTTAGAGCATTAGAACATAGCAGAGCTGAAAATAATAACCACGGGCTTTAAATAGTTGGTTATTCTAGGTGGGTAACCCTTATCTTTTGTTTCTTTTATTGAAAAATAGAAGCTAAATACTTATACATTAATTACCTATACAACAACACTGGTTTAATTTTTCATAAATTTTGTTAAGATTTTTTATTTATTCATTTGAGATAGAGAGATTGAGCGAGAGCAGGAGCGGGGCGGGGAGGGGCAGAGAGAGAGGGAGAAGCAGGCTCCCCAGTGAGCAGGGAGCCCGGTGTGG
Organism: Ailurus styani; assembly: GCA_002007465.1. NCBI lineage: Eukaryota > Metazoa > Chordata > Mammalia > Carnivora > Ailuridae > Ailurus > Ailurus styani. Next base: position 461,592 of record LNAC01000698.1, on the reverse strand, counting down.
GGCTCGATTCCAGGCCCCTGGGATCATGATCTGAGCTGAAGGCAGACACCTAACCAACCAACTGAGCCACTCAGGCTCCCTCATTTTTCATAATTTTAATATTTAATAATAATCTTCCCTAACTTTACTTTCTATTATTTCTGTAAAAGCTAAGGTCACATGTATAGTGTGATAGGTACATGATAGTATAATAGAACCCCCTAAAGTAAGACATCATGACAATATGTTTGGGATAATGCAAACTTAGATTAAATAGAGCTGTATAAGTTTTTTTCTTTCTTTTTTGTCCCCTTCTCAGGAAGGAAGGGAGAAGTTGCAAAGACAGATGTCACTGACATAGGAAATAGGGAGGTGGATTGTGGGCCTCTGTATTTTCCAAGAGAAGTCTGTTGCCTTAGTATCCTAACATTGAACTGATGGAAACATTGCTAAATTATTGGGAGATTCCTGGAATTGGTGCTAATGTTCTAAAAATTCTAGCCATCTAGAGCACCCAGAATCATCCTCATTGATATTGAAGTTAGAATTGATTACTGTCATAGCTGGTGCCAACTTGTAGCTTTCACAAGAGAATTTTCCAACTTAGTGATTTCATTAACCTCTCCATAACTTGAGCTGCATTTTATTAAAATTTTTGGACACCACTTATTTGCATTAATGAGGGGTTTCTATATTAATTTTTCCACCACAAAGGAAACAAAAAGATGAACTAAAATGTATAAACATTATGAATCAGTGCAGTTTACATATACCGCATAGTCTACAAAGATTTGCTCTATAACCTTCTGTCCATTCTATTTCTTTATTTAAAAAGTTTCAGTGACTCTCCATTTAGCATAAATGGCATACCATTGTCTGCCCCGTCTTACTTTTTCTAAATTTTCTGTTTGCAACATCCCCCAGTAGCTATTATCATTCAGAAATTCCTGAAAGCCTGAAACAGTGTGAACTTCTTTATGTTTCTCTACCATGTTATTTCTATACTTCCTCTTCAGACCTTTTGATGATGGTCTGCCCAGAAGTCTCCCCCTCCCTCTCCAATTTCCTCTTGGTTTTGATCCCCTAAGCCTGGCTCCGTTGTCTGTTTTATATAGTCCCTTCGTTCCCAGTGTGTATTCCTATTCAAGTATGTACTCACTATGTTATTTTCCTTTTTCTACTTTCTTTCAGCACTAAAATGTAAACTTCCTGGGGATAAGAACTGTGGCTGATGCATTGCTAAGAAAATTGTAGTCTAGTATGCAATACATAACACACAGTAGCCTTCGTGTAATTTTTTAAATTAAAAATTAATTACTTGTAGTTTTGAGATACCAATTTTTCTCTAAACATTATGGTCAGTTATACTGGAGATACAGTGAAAAATATGTTTGAACAGCACTTTTTATGTCTGAATATAGTTGCCTACCGCCATGGTGTAGTTACAGAACACTGGGTTTGGAATTATACAAATCTGTTTCAAATTTTATCTTTGCCGCTAACTTGCAATACACTTTTCAAAAAATAATAGCCTTTTTTTAAAAAAAGTTAACCACCACTCTAGTCTTTGATTTGACCATTTTAGATACTTCATGTAAGTGGAATCATACAGTACTTGTCCTTCTGTGTCTGGCTTGTGTCACTCTGCATAATGTCCTCAGGGTCCATCCATGTTGTTGTTGTATTGCTGAATTCCCTACTTTTTAAGGGCTGAATTATAGTGTAGGTGCTATATACACGGCATTTTCTTCGTCTATTCCCCTATAGATGAACATTTGGGTTGTTTCCACATCTTCGCTATTGTGAATAAGAGTGCATTGGAAATGGGGGTGTTAGTATCTTTGAGATCCTGATTTTAATTCTTTTGGATGTATACCCACAAGAGGGATTGCTGGATCATATGTACTACTTCTTTCAATTTTTTTGAGTTATCTTCATAGCCTCTTGTGTAGGTGGCTGCACCATTTTGCATTCCCACCAACAACATGCAGAGATTCCAGTTTCTCCATGTCTTTGCCAACACTTGTTGTCTCATAGATAAAGACTTAAAGATGAGATCTGAAACTGTAAGACTCCTAGACTGAAATATCAAGGAACAGCTTCATGACATTGTTTTTGGCAATGGTTTCATAGACACAGCACCAAAAGCACAGGCCACGAAAATGAAGAAGCGAGTCTACACAAAACAGAAAAAGCTTCATAGCAAAGGAAACAATTAATAGAGTGAAAGGTAACCTGCAGAATAGGAGAAAACATTTGCAACCATATATCTGATAAGGGGTTAATCTTGAAAATAGGTAAGGAACTTCTACAACCCAATAATAAAATTCCCGACCCTCCAGGTTTTTAATCACCAGGGCTCTGAAGCTAGTTTTCATATCCCCTGTGTCACAGAGAACAAAAGAGAAGAAAAGAGTTCATTCATTGTTTATTTAACACTTCTCTCAGTGAGAGCATAAACACCTTTCTTTAGGAGTCTTTGAGGAGACTTATTTCTTACCGTATCCTCCTCTTCCTCAGTGTCCCTTTGAAGTCTTGTCTGTGTTTGTCTCCTTTTGGAAGCAATCACTTGACTTCCAGCAGATGAATGCATGAGAACAGTTTCCTGATAATTTTCTAACTCCTAACCTTTATTGTCATATAGTTCAAGTACATTTTGGAGGACCTATTGCTGCATACATTCTACCTCCAAAAACCTATTGGATCTTACAAGAGATGATTTATGTAAATATGTTTAACACTTTAGAAGGTCTTCAAAAATGATCATTTTAGTAGAGGAGGTACTATCTCCTTCTAGATGTATTTCTTCCACAACGTTGGCATATTGTTTTTTAATGATGAAGCACAGCTGGTTAAACCTTTTGAAGAAGGAAAATGTGCGTTGCCCGTCGGTAATAGGCACTAGGTGAATACTTATTCAATTGATTTAAATTCTGTTTACTTTACATTTCATTTATGTAATAACACTGTATTCATGTAGAATGACTGCATTTGGAAGTGACATGAGGGTATGGAGGGTAGCAAAATTAAGTCTTTACTTACCCTTGATGTTTGTCTTTATATTTGTATGAAGTTCTGGTTTATTTGGTGCCTGAAACAGCTCTGATACAGTCCTTTCTGTAATAAAAAGTGTATCTGAATGGATCTTTAGGGGGTCAGAACTATTCCATTTATTTATTTACTATAGATCCTTGTGGACTGGGGCCCCAGAGCAATAACTCTATTCCCAGAGATAATTTTTATCTTGAGAATTTCATCAGATGCTGGAATAATTTCAATTTAGTGGATTTAGGGTTGTGTTACTAACCTTGCTCATAATTGCTATGGGAAAGAGAATGTTTCACAAATTGAAGAACTGACCTAGAGAGCTTTCTTCCTAAAAGGCTTAACACTATGGTGAAACCTGGAGCTTCAAACAAATAAGCAAATTTTGAGGAACAGGCAATTTATTATGTAGGTCATGGAGTTCAGTCACTCTTAGGGTACATTTTGACTCTGGGAGCTGGCTGGGATAGCTGACCATAGTGGGGACTTAGGATTTAGCATACTGGTTTAGCCAGAGGGATAATATGTGTCCAAAATGTGGGAAAACTGCTCAGACAGGGGTTTGGATAATGTTGAGAATTGATATTGCACCCAAAAGCTTAATAAAAATAAAAAATCTCTATACAGAAGAAAATTTTGAGATTCCTCTGATTTAAACCTGAGAGGTTAAAAAAAATGGAAAGAAAGCTTAGATAATATTCATTTATAAGTTTCATAAGTTATGTAACTAGACTTAAGTACTGGATTTGAATACGTATAAGAACAATGCTTTAGGAATTTGCGGGAACGACCAACTCTCAGCATCCATGCAAAACTGCCAACTTCTTCAAAGCTTATGCCTTCTGTCATCTTCTAACTTTCCAAAATAGCCTGTCAGTGGATTTATTCGTCATGCTATCCTCTCCCTAATTAATCAACATTTTTCCCTTTTACTTTTTCATCAACATACAGACTCGCTCCGGTGTCTTCTTATCATTAAAATACATATATATATCTCGCCTTTTTTAACTTCAGCATATTTGCTTGCTATCTTATACTGCAAAACTCAGAAGAAATGTAGACCTTCGTGATCTCTCCATTTTTCTCTTTGTCATCCCCCCTCCTTGTCAGCCTGCTCCAATCTGACTGCAGATTTCATCTGTGGTTCTTTGTCTTTTGCATGTCCTTGTCATCTAACCTAATGGGCATCCTTTGTGTATCTTCATACTTGGCCTGTTTATATCATTTTAAGGGACCACTTACTAGTTCCCTTTTCTTCAAACACTTTCTTTTCTTAGTTTTCAGGAAACCCCACTGAACCCAATTTTCCTGTTTTCTCGCTATCTGTTCCTTTCCACCTCCTGTTTACTACTTACTTTGTCCCAGGACACCTCATCCATTTCATTGGATTTAAATATAATTTCACTCAGTTCTCTTTTCTGTACTCTAGGCTCATTTATCTAACTGACCACTTGCTGTTTCCACTTGGATGTCTCGCCTGCATGTCACTAACATGCTCAGATGAACTGCTGTTTCCATGACTCGTTCCCCTAGTATCCTGATCATCTGTTAATTTTCCCATCTCAAATGATGTCCCCTTCTTCCCAGTTAATTTAGCCCAAATCAAAGAGTGATCCTTAATTTCTTTCTCTGCCATAACCCCTCATATAATCCAAGTAAAATTCTGTCCATTTCAAATATATCATTCGTTTATTTATTTCCCTTCATCTCCTTTATCCCCATCTTTGTCCACCCCCCAATCTGGCANAATATATCATTCGTTTATTTATTTCCCTTCATCTCCTTTATCCCCATCTTTGTCCACCCCCCCCATCTGGCGGAACAATTTTGAAATTATTAATCAAATTATAATTCAAAGTGTCTACTGCCCAATGGTATCCATGAATTTATTTATATACATATTAAATAAGATTTTAGACTCTCAACAGAATGATGCAGGTTTATCAATAGACAGTTTTATAAGATAATACAAAACATAGCTTTGCATATCCTTCTGACACAAACATTTTGAGGATGAAGTAAGACTAACAGGTTTGAAAATTTTAAACCAATAGGACAACCAATTATCAAAACAGAGTAGTGTAGGTGCCACACACCTGAACTTTGAAAGCTATGTGCTGCGTTTCTCAAACTGCCTATGAAAAATGTGCCTATATGATAGCAGCAACAATAAAATCAAGGCAGCACATGTAACAAAGGTTAGAAAAAAGACCAAATATTGTTTTTAGTGAAAATTAATGGCACAGAAAAATGTGAAGTTTTAAATGTGAATTCAGGTTTAAATCAAGAGTTACAAATACCTTTTTCTGTTCCATCAGAAGACCTACTATAGAGCTTGTAATTGCTGAATATTATAGAAATTAGTTATCATGGCATTTTAGTATTGTGTGCTATGGGATATATTCTATGTCAATTAAATTATTAGAGTCCCCAAATTATGAAATTGCTACATTGCAAAAACTGCTTTATTTTGTTACAGTGTTTCACCACTGTGAGAGGGTTCTCCTGGGGATCTTATAAGAATCACCTGGAAGCTTTTTTTTTTTCTTCCCCCCGCCAAAGTCTTTCCTTATGTCCTCCCCACATCTAATGGGGGTGAAGCCAAGACACTGAGAATCCTTCTCTAATAAGAGGTGTAACTGATGGGTGTGATCTGTCTGGCCTGTGTGTTAAGACTGAAGAAAGGTTGACAGCCACTAATTGGAGGACTTATTAAGTATAAGAATAAAAATGACGCGTCTGAATGCAGTGCTAAAGCTTAGAAGGGATTAAGTGGTAAATAGATTTGAATATAGAAAAGAAAAGTATAATAAGAAATTCGATGCTCTCAAAACATCTACTTGAGTTTAACACCCAAACAGCCGCAGCGAGAGTAATCAAGCTTGTTCAATCACTTTCCTCCTGAAAGAATAATACCTTAAATGTTTGTGTAAGAATATTTCAGGATCGTTACTTCAAAAATCCAAATGATGTAGGTAGCAAAAGGAAAATTAAAATCTCTCTTAATTGCCACAACCAGATATATTCCTTGTTTATATTTAGTGAGCATTTTGATGTTCAGTTTATCTATTATCTCTTTTTTTTCATGTATTGTTTCCTGACATACGCTAGGAAAGAAAAAAAAATATTTATAGGATGTGAACAGAACTTACAAACTTGTAACAGGAGAGTGCATTCTACTGAGAATAAGCCAACATGTTTGTGTTTCTCTCACCTTCCTCCTTCATCTCCTAATCTTACAGTCTTACAAAATTATTACTTTGACGTAACGATTTAGGCTCAAAAACCATCATTCCCACAGTGTTTAATCCCGGTTGTATATTTTGATGGCTTAAATGCTATCATCAGAACTTCTACCATAGCTCTTCCATACTGACCTTGTTTCTTTATAAGGTTGTTTTCTTTAATTCATAATTTGATTGGATGGATTTTGTTGTCAAGTAGTTTGACCGAGAAGAGCCATAGGATGCTGCGATCCCTGAGTTCTTGAATGTTTGAGAATTTCTGGGATTTCATTTTGGACTTGAAAGAAACTTGAGCTAAGTATGCCCCCCCCCCTTTTTAACCTAAAAATTTAGGGCATTGTTTCATTTTCTCCTGTTGGAAGTGGCTCTAAAGAAGTCTTAAGCCAGTCTTATTCTAATCCCTGGACCCCATCCTGAATTGAGTTGATTTTTTTGCTTGTTCCTAATACATTCTTCAATCTTGAAGTGGAACTAGGAATGATACGTCTTCTCGTTGATTGTTTGGTGTCTTTGTATTCAAGTTTTAATTTTATTTCAGAGATGTATAGTTTCAGCATCTTTTTGAATATATTTGTCGAGCTTTTTTTTTTTAATGCTCTTTTCATTAGGAATATGACTTAATGTAAATTGGACCACCTTTTCTGTTTTCCATAACTGGTATCTGCTCCATTATAGTCTTTTTTAAGGAACCTTATTTTTTTCATTTCACTTGGCATGATTTCCTGAAGCCTGTCTGGAATGATGGTCTTTTCATATGCATCTGTGCTTTCCTTGTTTTCATGTAGCTTTCTTCTCTAAATAATCTTTTTTGCATCTCCTCCTTTTCTGGCAGTTCTGACAACTCCTTTGCCAGTTTATAAATAATCTCATCGTTAGACGTCCTCTATCCTTAATTTTCTTTCATTATTTTCCTGACCCTCTCTCTCTACCCCTTATTTTAAAGAATAAGTGTAACTTCTCTGAGACTGTGAAGAGCCATGGTCTTAATTCTTATTTTTATTTTAGAATCACATATCTTTCATTAGTTTTCCTTTCTTCCTTCCCCTTCCCACAAAATGGCTCTGTATGGTTTCCTGAATCTCTGAAGAAACTAACGATCTGATGAAAGATGATAAGAGAGAATTAAAAAGAGAGAATCCCAAGGTAGTCTGGGGCTTCCACTACAGTGAATAGTCTGAACTGCCTTCCAAAATATGTTCTGTACTTTGCATGTTTCCAGACTGGTTTTAATGTTCAAGAAGACTGTGAGACTTGTGGTAAAAACAATTAAATCGTTTCTTTCCTTGTAGCAATATGATGATTGCCATTTCTTTTTTCTACTAGGATTTTTTTCCTTTTATGTTCTATAGCTATCATTTATTAGGTAAAAAATGGAAAACATTAGAATTAATTGCGTTTTCAAAATCAAAATAGGGAATGTTCGACAAATATATGTCTCATTATCCCATAGATACCAGGTGGATATTATAGTTTCTACTTTTAAACAAATTATTAGGAAACATGAGGAATGAAATAAAATATAATGTAAACCAGTGCAAAGATCCAGAAAGCAGAAAATAGTCTGATATTTAAACAGACACCCTAAAGCTGGTACCATTTGCATATGAGAAATATTGATTCAGAGTATGCTTCTGATTCCAGTTCTTTCAATAAAATATTTTGTCATCTAATTTAATATTAAGTCTAAAATTATTTTTGAGTCATTAAACAAGTCAGAAAATATTATAATTAAAAGGAACATACTCTAATTAAAAGGATTGCCAACCTAGGTGCCAGAAAGGGTTTGATTATTTCTTATAGTGTAATTTTTGGCCACAGTTTCTTCACCAATAAAATAAGAAGAATATTGGTACCAATAGCATAGAGTTATTTTGAAACTTAATTGAAATAATGCATGGAAGCCTTCACAGAGGTCTTTGAGAAGTAGAATCAAGGTTAAGTAAAGGAAATACAAATGATACCACATTATTTGAGAAATTGATGGCATTCAATGTTGGCTAAACAAATATGACTGAATTTTATTAACAATCAAATTTAGTCCCCCCCCCCTTCTTATATTCCTCCTGCTTGCTTCTAGGTGGAATCTGCAAAGTGTCAAACAATCTGCTATTTTTAAACACAAATACATCTACATAATCGATACACTTTGTTGAGATTGATTTTGCTTGCAATTGTGCTGTTTTTCCCTTTGGAAACATATTTTTAAAGATTCGCAGAACACATAACTGTGGAATGTTAAAGAAACAGTGGCAGTGCATAATCAGAATATCAATTTTGATAAATTATATTTTTGCTTTGAGCAGAAACATATACATGTATATTTCCACGTAGCTATTTTAGCCTGTTAATGTCCTGAAAGCATTTCTGCACTCCTAGTGTTGGTATCTGTGTTGGAATCCCATTATCTTCCTGCTCACAATCGGCAAAATCTAATAAATGTTACATTTCCACACTCGTATTTGAAAATCTTATGCATTTTTATGTTCTTACGTTCCGAGGGTTTTGGGTTTTGAAATAAAGAGCATTAGTTATACTCAGGAGAGAACAGATTACAGAATCCAAGTTGTAATAAATCTAAAATGTATGTTTGATGCTTCAATGTCTAAATTCTTTTCTCATAATCCTTGTGCTGAGTAAAAATGACCAAATGATATATTGGCAATGACTGCAGCCTATTTCTTTGGCTAAAAGGGAAATGAAACCACCTGACAGAGAATATCAATGTTTCTTTTATTTTAACAGTGTAGATGTTAATCTTGAGGCTTCCCAGGAATTTCTCTAGTTTTTATAAGGTTTTTTTCTTTGAAATTCTCGTTTTTCCCAGTTTCATTGAGAAATAATTGACACACAACACTGTGTAAGGTTAACACATATGGCGTGGTGATTTACATATATTGTGAAATGATTACAGTAGGTTTAGGTGATAGCTATCTTCTCATATAATTATAATTAAAGAAGGATAAAATAAGGGAAAAATTCTCCTTGTGATGAGAACTTTTAGGGTTTACTCTTAACAAATTTTCCTCTGTATTGTACAGTACGGTTAGCCTTCCTCACCATGTACGTTACATGTTGTTGTTTTGCTAATGAGTTATATGGATTCTTCGTATATTTTGGATATTAACCCCTTATCCGATATATGGTTTGCAGATATTTTGTTCTCATCCCTAAGGTTGTCTTTTCACTTTTTCATGGTGTTTTGTTTTTGTTTTGTTTTGTTTTTGGGTTTGCAAGAACTTTCTAGTTTACTTTAGTCCCACTTAATTTTGGTTTTGTTGCTTGTGCTTTAAGGTATCTTGTCTGAAAAATTATTACCAACACCCATGTCACGGAAGTTTGTCCCTATATCTTCTTCCATGTTTTCATGGTTTCAGGTCTTACGTTTCAGTTTCTAATGCATTTTGAGTTACATTTTCTGAGTGGCATAAGACAGGAGTACAGAGACTGTCTTTTCTCCATTGAGTATCTGGCTTCCTGGTCAAATACTAGTTGGATTTGAAATGTTGGGATTTGGGAGCAAAAGAGTTCTTGAAATGTCTTTGGGACAAAAAGGTGGTTTTATTTAAGCATGGAGACAGGAACCAGCGGCAGAAAGAGCTGCACTGGTTTTGTGAGGAGTGACAGGTTAGGGATAGTGTAAGTTTGTAAGGAATTTGGAAGCAAGGTTTTCAGGACCTTGGGTGGCTAGCTGTTGTTAGGGAACATTCATTTACTACTGTCTAGTAAGCTCTTAGTCATGAGACCCTTCAGATGTTTATCAGTGGGCCATGTGTTTGGAGGATGATTGCTAAGGTATATCCTGTTGCGGGGGGCGGGCAGTTGGGAAAAGGAATTTCCCAAAGGATTTTCAAATGTTAAAGAGACTTAGAGGATCCTGGAGGTCAAGCTAATGTCAAGCTAAGGTGGTTTTTTGCCTTTACCAAAGTATTAACTTTGAGGCAGTTGACTTCCTGGAAGAAGGTCACTCTTCCTGTCCCAGGTACTTGTCATGGGCTGTAAGTTGTAAGGAAGATTAATTTATTTTCTGTATTTCTTTGCCTTAGTTCTCTACAACAAGTTGACAATATATGCTGGGGTTTATTTCTGAATTTTTGATTCTGTTTTCTTAGTCTCTTTGTTTTTATGCCAGTACCACACTGTCTTGAGGACTGTAGGTTTATAGTGTCGCTTGAAATTGGGAGTTGTGTTGCATCGTGCTTTGTTCTTCTTTCTCAGAATTTCTTTGGCTGTCTGGGGTATTTTATGGTTCCCTGTAACTTCTAGGAGCTTTTTTTCCCCAACTTCTGTAAAAAAAAAAAAATGCAGTGGGGGTCGCCTGGGTAGCACAGTTGGTTAGGCATCTGTCTCTGGTTTCATCTCAGATTTTGATTTCAGGGTTGTGAGATCGAGCCCCACATCAGGCTCTGATCAGCGTGAGTCTGCTTAAGACTCTCTCCTTCTCTCTGCCCTCTCCTTCCATTCTTTCTCTCTCTCTCTCTCTCTCTCTCTCAAATAAATAAATTTAAGAAACNCTTAAGACTCTCTCCTTCTCTCTGCCCTCTCCTTCCATTCTTTCTCTCTCTCTCTCTCTCTCAAATAAATAAATTTAAGAAACCTTAAATAAAATGTAGTTGGAATCTTGATAGGGATTACATTGAAACCATAGATGGCTTTAGGGAGTATTGATATCTTAAGAATATTAATTTTCCAGTCCATGATCACAGAATACCTTTCTATTACTTGTGTCTTTGATTTCTTTCATCAACGTTTTGTAGTTTTCAGCATAGACGTCTTTCACCTTCTTGGTTCAATTTATTCCTAAATGTTTTATTGTTTTGATGCTATTATAAATGGAATCAATATCTACATTTGTGTTTCAGAAATTTTTTGTTAGTGTATAGAAATGCTACTGATTTTTGTATGTTAATTTTGTGTCCTGCAACTTCACCGAATTTATTGAATGGATCTAGCAGTGTTTTGGTTGCGTTGTTAGAATTTTCTATATATAAAATCATATTGTTTGCAAATAAAGATAATTTTACTTTTTTCCTTTCCAACTCTGGTACCTTTTATTTCTTTTTCTTGCCTGATCACTCTAGTTAGGAATTCTGATACTATTGTAAACAGGAGTGCTGAGAATCGGCTCCTTTGTCTGCTTCCTGAACTTTCCCTGAAATTCTGATTCATGAAATTATCTTTTTGATTTGATAACCTAGATTTTAATCCCTAAAATTTCTTTTATCTTGCTGGGTTTTATTAACTTTTTAAAAAATTTGTATTTGTTTTTGGAAAGAGAAATAGAGAGCAAGCATGAGTGGGAGGGGCAGAGGGAGAGGAAGGAGAATTCCAAGCCAACCGGTTCCCAGCACAGAGCCCAACAGGGGGCTCCATGTGGTTGTCTTACAACCCCGAGACCACAACCCCAGTGGAAACCAGGAGTTGGACACCCAGGTGACTGCGCCACCCAGGCACCCCATCTTGCAGACTTTTAATTCTATATTCTGTTTCATAATTATTTATTAGTTTGCGGTTGTAAGTCAGAATGGTGGGAAGCTGAATAATTTTAATCCAAAAATGAATAGTCACATTGTGTGCCATTTTCATCAAACTGTCTATTTTCTTATCTGAATGCAATGGAGTAAACACCAAGACAATGTCGCGGAACTTTAGAACACTGGATTCTCTGGCGTGGGGGCTTTGTATGACCTTTGTATGACCTTTGTATGCTCTGTTTTTTTCTTAGTACTCTCAAATGTCAAGGGTATTTCATTGAAGAATATAAATTGTCTTGATTCATGCTTTGTGACTCTCAGGAAAAAACAGCAATGACAAGAAAAGCCAAGGTCTATCTACAAAAGCACTGCTTGGCTATGTTGAAAGCTTTGTGAATTTAGAATGAAGATGAACAATTGTGCTATAATTCATAGCTCTGCCTGAGAGTGCCAAGAAAGCCGTATCTTTCAACAGCTTTAAACTTCTTCAGGAGATGTAAGATTCAAGGTTACTGTTGAGCAAATTAAATTCATCAAACTACTTTGATTTCTAAGGGTATCAAACATCTGTTCCATGGTTTGAGAGGAATTCTAAGTAATCTCGTTAATGCTAGTCGACTTGGTGATATGGAAATTATAAATTTTAAGCAACTTTCACAGTAGATTATAGAATGTTTACAAAAGTCTTTGAGCAAAAAAAGTCCAAGCTCATTTTTGTGAGAAAGAGAAATCGACTTGGCTTTCCATTTCAATTCCCCCTCCATCTCACTTCAAAATAAAGAAAGGAAAGAAAATGTAAGTGACTAATTGTGGTTAATAGTTTGGTTATTGAGATTTTGTGTATGAATCTGTTACTTGAGATTGTGTATATGAACATCTCCTTTTTTGGAGAGAAAAATGGGAGTTTATTTGCTGTCATACTAAAATTATAGTTTTCTCAATTATATACTTTTTAAGAGGTACAGTTAAGGTATGTGGAGAGATATATAATTCTTTTAGAAGTCAGGTAGCAATATATTACGTGGGATTATAGAGTGCAGGTTGGTTACATAGAGAAATCAGAACTGATTCCTGAGTTGCTTGAGATTGATTTCCCAGTTTGGAAGAAACAGATATAGGGCAGGAGTTTACCTTTAAGGGCTTGTGAGCTTCCCCGCAGGTTGATTTGCGCAAGGCATTTTGGTTACAAAGGGTTTCCTGCTAGGATACCTCCTGATACTAAAAGTACATAGAAAGCAAAAGTAAAGAGAAATCAACAAGACAGGTAATTAAATAGGCATTGTACGTGCTGATTGTCGCTAAATTTAAAAGCAAGGTTTATTGACTTAGAGCAGAAGTGTGGGCGTAAAGTTGACTGCCTAGCGTGCCAACATATTTTGTATACATTTAAAAAAATTTTTTTTAAATCACACCATTAGATATTTTGCAATTACATTTTGGTGTGTGTTTAATCTTTTAAATCTTACCTATTGATGCCAAGTCTTTAACGATATAAAAATTCATTTGTAGTTCTAAACCTGCTTTTTTTAAAAGCAGTCGCACCTGTTTTATTCACATTCCAGTTTTTTTTTTTTGTAAATTGAATGTTTGAAGAGTTAGATGAGATGGTAAATAAAATATTAGCATGTGAATATTGACATCTAAACAAACATGACATGCTCAATATATCACTATCCAAAGATAATAGTATTTTGCTGACATTCTTGATTGTATTTCCCTCAACTTTGAGCTATTTTGATCGCTCTCTAGTGAAGTACACAGTAAGGAAGACAGTAATTTTTCGCACCTTTTTTTTTTCAGGTGATGAAACCTTATCTTTTATATCCTTTCACTCTTTGATTGTTGTTCTTTTTATTTTTATTTATTTAAAAAAAATTTTTTAAAGTTTTTATTTATTTATTTGACAGCGAGAGAGAGATTACAAGTAGGCAGACAGGCAGGCAGAGAGACAGGGAGAGGAGGAAGCAGGCTCCCTGCTGAGCAGAGAGCCCCATGCGGGCCTTGATCCCAGGACGCTGAGATCATGACCTGAGCCGAAAGCAGAGGCTTTAACCCACTGAGCCACCCAGGTGCCCTCGTTCTTCTTTTTAGGTCATCTGCCTTACACTTGGGCTTCCTGGCAAAAAGTGGTCAGGGAGATTTGAAGAAGCCCAGAGACCAATTTAGAGAAAATTTAAGCTTTGAGAAGCTCATTTTCTTTCACTAATGGCGAAAAAATACTATTTTAGAAGCTGACCAGGAGGGAATACTGCTATTTAGAAAATGAGAGATTTAAAACTCAGCATTCTCATACTAAGGATGCTTCTATTGTTTATCGGTATATGCATCATATTTACATATATAGAATATACTAGTGTGATATTAGTAAATGAAAAGAGGACATTCACTTGCTCTCGAGGAAATTACATGAACTTTTGTCAGATAGATCTAGAGTCAAGTTCTATTTTGCTCCTCACTGAGCAACTTTTGAGAAATTGGCTTACCATCCTAAACCTCAGTTTCCTTATCTATAGATTATAATAATATACATCTCCTTGATCATTGGGAATATTGCATGAGATTGTATACTTTTCCAGACTAAATTATCAATAAATGGACACAGTATGATCATTATTATTGTTTATACCTTGTTTTATAAATCTGGCTCTACAAAGACCAACCAGCATTCATTTTTTTGAATCCTATTTCATGCCTCATTTTAAGCTCAGTGCAAGTCTTTTTCAGTATTTATGTGCACATGTGTATATGTTCCATGTGCTATAATGTTCTTTCTGGGAAGAAAAATGAGGGCTGGTCATCTTAGGTTCTCTTTTTCTTCTGCACATGTATAAAACACATTCCTTAAAATATTTTGCTTAAAGTTTTGTGCTGGCAAATATTTTAAAAAACTTAGAAGAAAGAATGATATTAGGTCGTCGTCTCTTGTCTGTGTATACAAGCCTATAATACTGATTACGTATGTGAGTGTATGGAGATAGAGAGGGTGGGGAGACCAAAGAATTTTTTTGTGTGCTGGTTGAGAAAACACCTTTGAAGACCTGTGGCCATTGTGTTGTTCAGTGTTCTTCAGGCTTCGGTTATAAGAAGAAGCTTATGGCTCAAGAGAAACATCTTGTTTATCCTTTTCATCAGAGTCGACTGATGCTACTGATCACAATTTCCTTTCTTCCAGTCTGTCAGATAGTTCATGGCCGAATTTAATGCTTCATTGCAGGATTATAGGTTCTGTAGCGGTTAACCTTTTTCTCCTTCTAAGTTTAAAAAAATTATTGTTGCTGAAATATTTATTTTAACCGACCTGTTCAATAGGCGTTTTGTGGTTTGCTCTAAGAATGGAATCATTTAGGGGCACCTGGCCAGCTCCGTCGATGGGCCGTGTGACTCTTGATCTCGGGGTTGTGCATTTGAGCCCCGCTTTGGGTGCAGAGATTACTTACAAATAAAATTTTAGAAAAAAATGAATGGAATCATAAGCCTTAGAACAATAATGCTTAAAGGGTGTTGGTGGATGGAGGGAGAAATTTATACCCGGTATAAATCAATGATTGGTCAATTAAATATCAATGAGTGGTCATACAAACATCAATGAGACTGTGGTTAAAAGTTTTAAGGCATTGGAATCTGTAAAAGTATTTTATCACAAATAAATTTATATTTTGCATATAGAGATCTGATGATCTATTGTATCCTTTTACCTAACTTGTCATTTTTAGATACTACTATAGATCCAAGAGCCGTTTAAATGAAGATTGTAGAAAAATAGTAAAGTGAGCGACTTTTAATTGTGTGACTGAAGTATTACCTTATACATATGGAAATTAGAAATTAAGTCTACAATGATTAAACTAACTTCCAGGGAAATAAAATCTTAAAAACAAATGCATATATATTTTAATTATATATAATTTATCACCTTGTGTTTTCAGCATACTTGGTTTTGTTTATGTATGACTAGTTTCCTTTAGTTTAGAGATTATAACTGTCTAGAATTTTTACTACAGATAGTCTTGTGTCGTTTTCATGAATTCCCAAGGAAGCTAGACTTATAATCATCTCAACAAAATAGCTGGTGACCACAGGAACAACATTACTTAAGTGTCACTTAAAATTCTTAGTTGGCGGGTTTTACCAAGTTGTCAGCATTCCGTGTACTGTTGACAGCAGGAATGACCTCTGTCTGGGAAGTTTGTACCGTTTGACCTGGTGTGCGAAGTTAGAAGGATCACATAATAGGTTTGGATTTAAGTGTGTAACCACCTGGTTAGTGAGGTCATGACCATCAACGTCGGTTGTCTGTGGGTTGGTAGGTATGACAGCCATCTTTTTCTTTTCTGACTTTTGTCAAAGGATTAATAAGAAACGGCTGCTAAATTATGGATGCAGTCATTTTGATGATGCCTTTATGTATTTCAAAATGAGAATTAAATTAAATGAACAATGCCACATAATTCTGTACGTAGAATTGGAAATATCATTGAAGCATATGGTGCCTCTAACTAAAGATTTATTCCAACTTTGCCCAAAAAAAAAAAAAAATACCCCTTGGACTTTCTAGGTATTTAAGTTTTCTAAAGGCTGGAGCATTTTGTAATTTTGATGTCACTTCCTTGAGATAATTTTTCCAGATTTAATTTCTAGTGTTCAATGTTACAGCATCTCTGTCCCTTCCAAAACATTCTTGCAACAATTAATTTAAAAATTGTTAGAAATATAATAAAATGGAAATAATACAAAATATATTTAAGTGATAGAATAGTATCTTACAAATTAGGGTTGCTAGATTTAGTACATAATATAGTGCCCAATTACATTTCAATTTCAGATAAACAACAGATATATCTTTAGTATAGATTTGAAACATACTTTTTACTAAAAGAAGTCGCTATCCAAAATTCACATTTAATTGGGTGTCCTCTGATCTCTATTTTATCTCACAGTGCTAAATAAAGTACTAAGATTTTCTAAAGCTCATACCAAAGAATCCTTAGCCCAAGGTTTCCTCGCCTTTTTATATTTATTGAGCTGTGATTTCTTTTTCTGAGGAATCCTAAACACTTTGTAAACAATACTAGGTCAGTTACATAACTTTGATTTTTGTATCATTTACTTGATGGGGACTGGAAAGGACCTTATGTATATTAATACTTACCAGCTTTGATTAATCATTTTTAGGTTTCTCTGATCTGTTGTACACTGAGAAATTTACCTTTAACATGTAAAATATAAATGATAATTTCACTTGCCCTGCTTTTAGCTTACTTGTTCTTCTTGGGTGCTTCTAGAACAGCTCTATTTTTACCAAACAAATAATTCATGAAAGTGTCCAAAATATACAACAGATTGGAGGAAAAAACACAACCTTCTAATTTTGTAGAGAGGAAATTGTGTCTGTAAAGGTTAATTGGCTGCTAATACCTTCTCTTCCCAGTTCTCACCTGGATATTGACTTTGAAATTTCTTGATTCTTTATATGTAAAATATTTTTCATACTGATTTTCTTATGCATTAGGAAGGAAGCCAATATGATCAAAAGATGAGCATGTTGATCTGATCCTTTGTTCAGTAACACATCTGGAAGCATAATTTTAAATGTAGACAACTCTATAATTGGCTTGGCTTCTCTACAGGATTTTTGCTCCCCACTGGAGTGACACCAGCTTCTTGTGATTGAAATATCTTCATTTAGGGAAGTTCTTTAGCTGATCAGTCTTCCTTTGTCCTCAATTTCTTATTTGAAACTATCTAAATTTCATTACCTATACTTAGTCAAATACATGCCTTTTTTGTTTTGTTTTATTTGGTTTCTGGAAAATTTTATTTGATATTTCAACTTTTATTGTATTTTTTTTGTACAATTATAACACTGAAGCAAATATTTTCAGGGTACTTAAATAATGGCCTTGGTTATAATTGTATAAAATAGTCTAAATATAATTTGAATACTAGATAATATTAATTCCAAATATATATATGTTCAAAATTTACAAATTTGCCACCCTTTGAAGTTGGAGCTCTTTGTCCAGGTGATAAATTAGGAGACAAACAACTTTGGAGAGATTAATTTGTTTGTTACAACAAATTAATAATTGAACTGAAAAACAATTCAGATTTTTTAAATTGTCATTTGTATTACATCATGTTGCGTCTGCTTGGTACAACTCTGTAATATTTTGAAAAATACCTTTAATACTCTCAAGAAAAAAATTACATTTCCTTAAAAAATTACACATTATGAAAATTAAAATGAATAATGTATAAAAGTATGTCTGAGGGAAGATGCCTGGTCCACAGAATTTCCTTTCTCTGTCCCTCTTTTTAAAAATTTTGGACAACAGACAAAATGCAACTAGGAGTATGTTGAGAGTCTTCTGAATTCCTTGAGAATCTTTTGGATTGTGGCTTTCATAAATTAACACTTTAACAATTATGCATGTTTTAATTAGTGTCAAGATATATCTCAGTGAACAGTTTGAATTGAAAAAAAGTTGTTTGAAATACAACTTAATTAAATACAGTTACTAAAACTAGGCTAATGAAGTATAGGCTGGTAGGAATTTGTTTGCTTCCAGAGCAATGCTGTATTATTCAGCTGGAATAGAGGGCTTCTGAAATGTCAGAAATTATTCTATTCATTTCTTCTGCAGCAGCCTTCCTTTCTATGTACTGTTAGTGAAACTACTTTCACAGAGAGCTAAGACAGATTTAAACTGTAATCCAGCCCCTAGGAAAAACTGTGATCTCTACTTTAGTTAAACATACATGAATGGTATTTCATTATATTAATGAAAAGTAGCAGCAGTTGATCCAGAACAGTTCATTTATGCTCTAATGGAGAGATTGCCAGGTTGTTGTTTGGGAGGAGTAAAGGGGTTTGATTTTCTCATATTTACATCTTAAAGGGGTTCATTTAAGCTGTTTGGGGAATGTTTCTCTCTCAGCACCTCTGTCCTCAGAAAAACAGTTATTATTTTTCAGGGATAAATGAATATACTTTGACTTGATCTTTCAGGATATAAAGAAAAAGAATGATGTAGAGCTTATTACGCTTGTACATGTTTCTAAAGAAATATGTCAAGAATTTCAAGTGAAAAAAGCAAAAAAGAATAGCATTTCCTTTGTTTTTCAGAACTGAAAGAGATCTCTTTAAATTCTGTTGAGTGGTTCACAGAAGAGAAAGTAATCAAAGGCTCACTGAAAGAAATGGATGAACACAGCCACTGGATCTTCGTGTGTGATCTAAAACAAAACACTTAGTGGAAATATCAAAATACATAGGTGGAAGAAGCCTAGAGACCATATTTATCAACTGAGTCATCATTTGGTAGTTGAGGAACCAAAGCCTAAGAAAGTCACACTGCTAACCAGTCAGTGCTTAAAGCCATTTGTCGATTTAGCCATGTGCTCAGTAAATATTTCTACAACACGATGTGCTAATGATAGATGTTGATTTCCTGCCTACATCTTCGCAGTGTGTGCACACACACACACACATTCCTATAGCTTTCTACTCAAGCATCTGCAACTCTTCCTGGAGTGCCCTCAATGGGGACAGAAATTTGCAGAAATGAACACCTTCAAGCAATGATGACCGGTATCGGTGAATAGTACCCTCCATAAACTGGGTCCCACAGGAACTGCAGGAACTGAGCCCTAGTTGCCCACCTGCTCTTTAATACACCTCGCATTGAAATCCTTTGTCTCCATGTTTCACTTCTCCACTCTCCTATTAGTATGTCCTGGGATCACCTCGCTCATTGATTATCTGTGCTTAAATCCTCCAGTGTCTGCTTCTGGGGAAGCAGAATAAAGGCAGGGGTGGAAACCTGTTCTTAAAGACCTTGTCTGTAGAGGATAAAGATCCTTAAGCAGGTCGTTCAACAACTCTGTGAGGAAGGCAGGCTTATTCAGTTCAGTCATTGGCATGTAATTTTTGACAGACCTCTGGCCAGGCATTGAGCACGAAGATGATCAAGAGATTGTATCTCGGGTGCCTGGGTGGCTCAGTGGGTTAAAGCCTCTGCCTTCGGCTCAGGTTATGATCTCAGGGTCCTGGGATCGAGGCCCGCATCGGGCTCCCTGCTCAGCAGGGAGTCTGCTTCCTCCTCTCTCTCTGTCTACTTGTAATCTCTCTCTGTCAAATAAATAAATAAAATCTTTAAAAAAAAAAAAAAAAGATTGTATCTCCCCTTGCAGGGCCCAGGCGAGTGAACACAATGTAGTGTGATAAGTACAAGGATCGAGGAAGGGAGTGTAGCTGATCTTTGTATCTGACTTTCCCGCATTAATTCCACACAACAAACCAGTGAGGTTCCTACCTACTGTTCTCCCTGATTTGGAGAGGAGGAAAATGTCAGAAAGTGCTACGACAGATATTAACAGGGGTAGTTACCTGATTTGAAGTGAGAAAGTGGGAGAAGATTTTTCGCAACAAGAAGAGATTCATGGCTATCCACAAGGTGTGAAAAGGCATTATTCGACAATTCCAAATAGGAAAGGTGGCATTCTGCCTCTCCTCTAGAATTTCTCCCAAATGCCTCTCTTCCTTTCTTGCTGTTTTCTACCTGTAAGAGGAGCTAGGCCATGTAGGTTTCACTCTTCACGCTCTCTGTGCCCTTCCAACCCAATTCAGGAAAGTCTCAGCAATTATTTCCTCAGGGGAAGGAACATCCCTTATTCCATATTCTGTGTTCTAGCTCTCACTTACAGATTAGAATTTCTAGTTTTGTCTTTCTATATAAAGTTATCTATTTTTTAAATTTAGAAGTCTCTAATAAGACTGGATTTTAAGACTATTGCCTGCGTCATGGGAACTCAAACCTAATAAAATACCCAGGCTGAGCAATGATGTATTTATATTAGCCCCAATTTTCACCTAGAGTGCCAAACTGATTCTGTCATTGGTGGGGAGTTGGGATGGAGAGGAGGAGGGGAAGGGAGATCCACCAAGCAAAGTGACAGCATGATAGAAGGCTAATTATGTTTTTAACAATTTATTATTTTCAGTAAGATCATATCTATGGCATATTCAGGGAATATTATTAGTATTATTTTAGAGAGAGAGAGAGAGAGAGAGAGAGAGCATATTTGTGTGCCCATAAGCCAGGGAGGAGCGACAGAGAAGGAGAGTGAGTCTTAAGCAGACTCCAAGCCCAGTGCAGAGATAGACACAGGGCTCAATCCCAGGACCCCAAGATCATGACCTGAGCCAAAATCAAGAGTCAGACGCTTAACTGACTGAGCCACCCAGGCACCCCGTTCAGGAAATTTTATAACATTTAATGATATATGTAAATGCCTTTCATGTAACACACACATAATCAAAATCTCTTCTCCTTCTTTCTCATCCATATAGTCCCCAAACCCAGTGAAAGATAAACTAAGTGGTATAATGGCTGTTAGTTTAATGTTCTTCAAAGCTCTGATTTTGACCAGATTATTTTATGCTCAGTAATTCATTGGTCATAATGTAAGTCTTGATAGTTTGTGTTGGTATGATAATTTTCTGAAGTCGATAATGATTAATTTGAAAAAGCAGTGCTAATATTACAATTGGACAAATTAACCTGACTCTATTATTAGGACATCACATATTGTTATGATCAAATGCTGTTATCTTTGATCATGAGTCAAGAAAATCAAAGTCAATAGGAAGAGCGTAAAAAATAGAATATGTTGGGGGATTAAGTTTTAATGTTTTAGATGATTATACCCAAAGCTTCATTAGAGTTACAAATTAAAGGAGATTAAAGCAAGTTCCTCAGCATTATAGATGTGTGTGTCCAATTGTGGGCTGAGTTTCCTGGGGGATTTGGTAGCTGAAGAAAAATAATATGTTTATCTTCTCATATTCTACTTTGCTTTTCTCCTGCAGTTAAAATCATATATTTATCAATTTTATTTGGAGCACTAAAAAAAAAAAACCTTATAGGCAGATTCTTATTGAAGTTTATCAGATGAAGAAATAAATTACTACAGCTTTTACTGTTTAATAGGAATTGATCTTTGAAGTTCAACAACCAAGGAGCTCTGAAATCACAGTCCAATTGGAATTCCTCTTTGATTTCTTTTAGAGTGAAAGTGGTGTACATTTTGGCTTATTTGGAACTTTTTTTAAAGCTACATTTTCTCTACGCTGTTGCATTGTGTGTGTGCGCACATACATACGTTTGTGTGTGTTTTGTTGTTATTTTTAGTCTAGAATTTCTAATAGTTCCTTCTAGGCTTATGTTATTCATTTATCTGTCCATTCAATAGTTCATACAACATCACAGACATTGTGCAAGCATTGAATAGACACATAATACAATGCTGTCACTACTCAAATCAAATGAATTTAATCTTCTCTTTTTTTCTCTCAATTTATTTTTAAATTTCTTTTATGCAGAAGTGATGAACATTTTATTTGGTGAATATTACAATTTTTTTTCCATGTAGGATGATCTTTCCAATTGTGTTGCTAGCCTCATATTATGGATTGAGGATGGAGTACGTCAGCGTCTTTGTAATTAGGTAATTAGCTATAGCAAAGACACCTGGGTCTGTTATCTTTTGCTGTGACGACTCTTCTTAGGCGACTTTGGCTCATTGATTGGTTAATGTGCTGGGGCAGTTACTAAGGAATTCTTCAATTTACTAGCAACGTAATGGGAACCTAAAAAACACAGCAACTGTAATATTACAAATATATAATAGCAGTTACTTGATGAATAAATATGTAAAGTGCTGTTTGCTGAAAGTAGAAGCAAGCTTTAAAAAGGCCAATGTGATTTTCCAGTTCTTTCTTATTCCATTAAGCTAAAAAAATTAGTATTAAATTCACATTTTAAAACAGATTATAAGTCAATGTTGAAAGAACAGATAAGACAAAGGAACGTGTCTCAAAGATTATTAGACACTCTTTGTTGGTAATATCTCACTGGTTTAATTTTAACAATCTAAAAACATATATTTAGATTTCTGGTATAAAGTTTGACATATGTATAAGGCTCAGTATATATTTCTTATGAATGAATGTTGAGAGTTCAGAGAAAGAATAGGTTATCTGTATTTTTCTATTATATTCATTGATCATTGAACACCATTTTAACAATAGTATTACAAGTCCATCTTCTTTAATAGAATTCTTTTTTTGAGATTTTATTTATTTGACAGAGAGAGGGAAAGAGCACAAGCAGGGGGAACAGCGGCAGGCAGAGGGGGAGGGAGAAGCAGCCTCCTCGGCTGAGCAGAGAGCCTGATGCGGAACTCGATCCCAGGATCCTGGGCACATGACCTGAGCTGAAGGCAGACGCTTAACCGACTGAGCCACCCAGGTGCCCTGATAGAAATTGTTATATTTGGGGCACCTGGATGGCTCAGTCAGTTAAGCAAATAGTATTGACTGTTAGTAACAAAATTAGAATGGAAAAAAGAAAAAAACTCATTGTAGGGAGGGTGGTATTGTGTAAGTACTGTAAGTTGTGGGAGTTTAGAAAACACACCCTAACAAGGTTAAAAAAATAATAAATAATAAATTACTGGCTCAATAACTGAGAGCAAACAGATGGAAGTAGCCTCTGTCGCATCAGGACTCACACTGTAAGCATTTCAGCTTTTGCAACCATAACTACTCCTGGAAAAATAGAATCTTCCTAAGAAAGGAATAGGGAAATGAGATACTATTACTGCATAGATTCCAGCATCTCTCAGTTTCTCTGGTCAGAGAAGTGGGCTAGTATAATTTGCCAGGCAACCGAATCACATGATTGGATGAAACGGTTCTCCAAAGACAGTAGAGTTTCTAAATAGAAAAACAAAACAAAACAAAAACAAACGAAGCAAATCCTCATGTTTACTATAGGTGTTAAAACATGAGAACCGTGACTTACTCTATACAAAGGCATTTGTATAATTTTCTTCAGCAAGATGCCCCAGTTTGGGTGTTTGGAAGGATGCACAAACTTTTGGTTTAGTACAGAGCTGGAATTTTTCCAGGCAGGAGCGTATGAGGATGGAGATGTAAAGGAGATGTGTGGGGTTGGAAAGAGTATTTAGAATAACAGACAAATTTGAAGGACAGTAACATATTTAATGCACAGGATGCATACAAAATCATCACATATTACCACCTGTACTAGACTGATTTTTAATTTTTTTAAGTAGTCTCTATACCCAACATGGGGCTCGAACTCAACGACCCCGAGATCAAGAGTTGCATGTTTTTCCAACCTAGCCAGCCAGTCAATCCTACATTAGACTTTTAAATGAATTGCCTCATTTAATGTATCAGATTAAAAATAATAACTGCAACTGGTAATCACATTTCTTCTCCAGTCTGCTCTGTGGAATCCTTGAAGAAAAGACTTTAACGAACTAAATAGATTCAGAGCATACTAACTAGCCTAAGAAAAATAAAAGATAACAGTTGACTTTAGTTCATATATAACTACAAGCTAAAGCTAGTAGGTTACTTCTTGGGATATTCCTGTTTTTTCTTAATATATAAAATAACAGTTGATAATATACAGGGCACATATTGTGTGCCGGGCCCTGTGCTAAACACTTTACATCAAGTGTCTTTTTTGTTGTATGATATGAATGTTAAGTTTTCTCATGCCTTCAGTCCAGTAATTTGCTGACACTGATCTCTAGATGGAATGTGCCCATCTTATTTTTCCTTTTTATTTTCATCAGTAGCATGCTCATATATCCAACGACATAAAAAATACTTTTTTTCGGGGTACCTGGGTGGCTCAGTCGGTTAAACGTCTGCCTCCTGCTCAGGTCTTCATCCTGAGGTCATGGGATCGAGCCCCGCCTCCTGAGCCCAGTGTCAGGCTCCTGCTCAGGTGGAACTGTGCTTCTCCCTCTCCCCCTGCCCCTCGTCCAACCCCACTCCTGCTCTCTCTCAAATAAAATAAGATCGTTAAAAAAATTTTTTTTTTCAAAAGCCCCTGTCTTTAATTTACTGCGTCAACTACTTAAAGCTCTCTTTGGGAAGTTTTGCTCATGTTCACAACCTCCCCCCCCCAACCCACATGCATGCACACACAATGACAATTACACAGTAGGCTCCTAAGTTCTTGTATTCACACAGGGTTCAGTGCTATGATTATTGCATTCCATGTGCCCTGGTTGTCTTGAGCGCAGGTCAATGGCAGTGACATGTAGGTTTACCAGGTCAGGTTGTTACAAAGATATATTAATCAGATTATTTGCATTGTAACTCATTTGGGCTATGCAGTATGGATCTTGGTAGGCAGGAACTATTAACACAACTCATTTATAACAAGAGTATCTTTTTTTTTTCTTTTACAAGAGTGTCCTTAATATTCACCTGATTGACATCATTTTTGAAACTGAAGAGTGATAAATGATTAAGAATGGGATTTTTTTAAAAAATCAACTTGAGCAGACAATATGGTTGCTCAAAATTTGTCAGGCTGTGGATCATGTGCAGAGTCAAGTGTACAGCCAAGAAAAGAGAATTAGTAAATTGGACAGGAAGTTAATCTCTATTTGAATTTCGAATGTGTCATATATTTCAGATGTTGGCTATAAAATCCTGATTTTCGGTTCCAATATTTAAATCTTTGGCACTATCTCACTTCCATGTGGAAGCTTTGTACTTCTGCTTCCGATTTTTAACATAAATTCATTCTATTCATCAGAGGCCAACTTTTATAGGAGAGTGACATGTAAGGGCCTGTCACTCACAATATACGTTTTTAAGATGGAACGGTCTGTTTTGCCCAGATTTAATTTTGACTCCCAGTAGACAGTGGGACACTGAAGTAATTTATCTCTCAACTTGCTAGGGGAGGCTTTAAATTTCAGCAAGCGGCAGTATTGTATTAGCATGGAACATTTGGGTAAATTTATTTCGAGGAGATAATAAATAACTAAACTACTTGGTTAAAAATCAGAAACAAAACAATTTGTTCTTGTCATCTGGTAGTGCTCAAATGATGAAAAATAGCTCTCTAAAATTTCACTAATCTTAAATCTGGTTTGAGGCTATTGCTGGCTTCATCCTATCATACTGCATGTAATACCCTAAAATCCACTAAAAACTTTTGTATTGGAGTGTACATACCTTCCAAGATGATGTTGTTTAATAATTTGCATGAAAACATCTAGCCAGAAGGACAGTAGAGAAACAAGATGACTCAATTTTGTATTCTGCGCCTATGATAATTAGCTTATATGCCATCGTTTTAAAATATTAAGGGATAAATGACACGACTGTATATTTTCTGGAAGAGAGATTAAGGGAATTTGAGCAATAGGATAGGTAAGTGAATCAGAAACACACACGCGCACACACACACATGCACATACACACACGCTTGAATTGATTAGACGTAGAAGAGGCATATTTTAGCTTGCCGAAGTTCTTAACTCTCACCTCTTTTGAAACCTGAGAATGTTTTGGTTTGTGTGGTCATGTCATCTAAGTATGACAAGAGATAGTCTTCAATTGTAGCAGATCAGACCGACTGACTCTGAGGGAGTCACTTCAGGAGAGTGAGAAACTTGCTTCTTATAGTCAGGGCATAGATAGTCTTCATTTTTATTTCTCCAAAACAGTACAGTGGGAGGCCACCAAAGTGTTGTTGAATAGGTGAGGTGTGGCTCCCTCTGTTGGTTGGGAGACCCAAGAATCTCCTTGTACACAGTCTAAGTGCGATGGAGGCAGGGGACCCGGTAAAGGAAGAAAGAATTCAGTTGACACTTCATCTTTCTTTTAATTCTTCCCCCATCAGGCCATATAATTGTTTTTATACAATTTGGTCTCTTAATTTTCTTTTAGCACAGTGTTAGTTTTAACCAACATTCACTCCTGTAAGACACCAGAACATGAAAATTAGGCCAATTCAGTGTGAACAGCCCTTTATTCCTGAGAATTATCTTTTATCCCAATCCTGTTGGGATTGGGTTTGGATATATTTTGAACAATTTGATTTCAGACTGATGTAGTGTAACATAGCTACAGATGTCATGTATTTTTATATAGCAGAAGAGATAACTATAAATGAATATGATAGGAAAGAGAAATATGACTTCACCGAATTAGACTTTTCCTCAAGCTTATATTTAAAATTCTCTCTGAGCCACTCAATTCTAAACAAAAGCCACAATAAAGTAAATAATTATAATTCTCTGTTAGAAAGCATGAGGAACTGAGAGTGGAAAAATTATATATGGTTATACAAATTAAAAGTTCTGTGAATATTTGCCATTTATTTTAGTCTCATACTGTCATGTAAGTGTGCTGGTTGAGAAAGTAAATGCAGGGGCGCCTGGGTGGCTCAGTGGGTTAAAGCCTCTGCCTTTGGCTCAGGTCATGATCTCAGGGTCCTGGGATTGAGCCCCGCATCGCATCGGGCTCCCTGTTCAGCGGGGAGCCTGCTTCCTCCTCTCTCTCTCTGCCTGCCTCTCTGTCTACTTGTGGTCTCTCTCCCTCTGTGTCAAATAAATAAATAAATAAAAGAGAGAGAGAAATTAAATGCAGTGACACTTTCTCCAAATCCTGATGCCCTACATAGATTTATGCTTACTGAAGGGGATCAATTGAGTTTTTCTGTTAGGTAAAATC
Source organism: Ailurus styani (assembly GCA_002007465.1). Classification (NCBI taxonomy): domain Eukaryota; kingdom Metazoa; phylum Chordata; class Mammalia; order Carnivora; family Ailuridae; genus Ailurus; species Ailurus styani. The sequence goes on along the minus strand of LNAC01000698.1, from coordinate 434,275 downwards.
AGGGGATAGATGAAATGTGTGTGCTCTAACTGTAAAGTTTAGGGTTAGAGAAATATGTATGGGTGAAAAAGAAATTTTGTTGTAAGACAGTGGATGTAATCACCTGCAATTCCATTATGATCTTTGTTCTCTTATTAAATCATGACAAACTGTCTAGGAACCCATATTTAATTAGCTACTTTATTTTTTTTTTATTTATTTTATTTCTTATTAAATCATGACAAACTGTCTAGGAACCCATATTTAATTAGCTACTTTATTTTTTTTTTATTTATTTTATTTTATTTTTTTATTTTTTTAAAGATTATTTATTTATTTATTTCACAGAGGGAGAGAGATCACAAGGAGGCAGAGAGGCAGGCAGAGAGAGAGGGGGAAGCAGGCTCCCTGCTGAGCAGAGAGCCCGATGCGGGCCTCGATCCCAGGACCCTGAGATCATGACCTGGGCCGAAAGCAGAGGCTTTAACCCACTGAGCCACCCAGGCACCCTACTTTATTTTTTTTTAAAGATTTTATTTATTTGACAGCGACCGCGCACGGGGGTGGGGGGGCGGAGGGGGGAAGAGGCAGGCAGAGGGAGAGGGAAAAGCAGGCTCCCTGCTGAGCAGAGAGCCTGACCATGGGGCTTAATCCCAGGACCCTGGAATCAGGACCTGAGCTGAAGGCAGACACTTAACCGACTGAGCCACCCAGGCGCCCCTAAAGAAAGCTTTTTAAAAGTAGATATAAAATACCCCAGTTGCAATGAGTATGGTTGTTGTATATGCAGTATAATTTTATGACTAAGGTGTTTTGTTTTGTTTTCCCAGTTTACTTAATAGAAAAAAAAAATCAGTTTTGGGGATCTTATGTCTTCTGGACTCTAGAAAGCTTTGTGAAAATGTGTAAAATTTAAATAAATTTTTCAGTGCACATTTGCAGTAAGTTTTAGAAGCAATATAGGATTTCTAGAAAAGTAAATAGGATTTTGCGTAAAATATAGTATAGTAATGAGGAAAAACATTTGAAAAATTCTCAAACTTAGATTTTCTTCCTTTTTATTTTTAGTCACACCATACTGTGATAGAATCAAAATACATGGTTTTAGCTAAAATTAACATTTCTTTATCATACTTTATACTCTTTTGACATTGTATGTGATACTCTTAATTTTTTTTTTTAATTTTTAAAATTTATTTAGTTGACAGAAGCACAGCTAGAGAGGGAACACAAGCAAGACGAGTGGGAGAGGGAGAAGCAGGCTTCCCGTTGAGCAGGGAGCCCAATGCGGGGCTCGATCCCAGGACTCTGGGATCATAATCCGAGCCAAAGGCAGATGCTTAACGACTGAGCCATCCAGGTGCCCCGATACTCTTAATTTTCGATTTCATTCTCTTTTTTTGTTTGTTATATGTGACCCTGTGCCACATATAAGAAAAAAAAATTAAACAGTTTAGTCCATTAACTCTAGTACCATGGGCCAAATGGAAATCTAAGCATATTAGTTGTTTCACATAATTGATCTGTATCTGTTGTTTTATCTAAAGGATGGGGATAGCTACGTTTAACTTATTTTGTGCCTCTCTTGGAGCAGCAGTGTATGCATATAGATATTTAATGAATGTTTATTGAAAATAATGATGTCGAATCACTTCAAATTTAATGCAGCTTCACCTTGTTTTCTACATTTCAGTTCTGTAAATATGAGGAAGGAGTTGGCACAAATAAAGTCTAAAATGAAGATAAACTTATTGAATATTTTATCTTTTGTTGAAATCTACATTCTAATTTGAAAATTGTCTCCTAAGTATAAATTACAGAGTTGCAAGAGGGATCAATAAACTAGTAATTAGATTTGGGACTCTGGTGGTTTCAGAAAATTCTTATGCTTTGTGTATGTGATGAATTCTGATTTTGTATTTTAAGTTTGTTACAAAATTAATGCTGTAAGAAATGCTTCAGGAAGTAGAACTTTTTGCATGTTAAAATTCTTTAGCTACTTAATTCTTTTTAAAAGAATTAAATGGTAATTTTTAGAGCTGTTGATTCTAAATGAAATAAATTCAGTCATGTTTTCATTCACTATTATAAATTATGTGTTCTATTATTAATATAGTTTTTAGTTTATTTGATCTTAGAGCGATCTTTTATAGAACTTCAGGCTCATGATATATTTCTCAAATTAAAAAAGGGAGACAGATTCAGCAGCAAATAAGTTTGAGAAACACCACAAGATCTGTTTTGTTCTTGGAGATGTATAATATGCATTCATATACTGAGGCTCAGAAGCCAAAAAGAAACCATTTTAACTTCATTGTTTATTCTTAAGTCATAAGGCCATGGAATGTCTTGAGGAACTAGTGATTTATAACTAGTGAAGGTGGTGTATATTTTAAGAAGCACTAATTTATTGAGTTTTTTAAAAAACGTATATCGCATTTTCTTTTAATAAAATTTTAGAGTATCCATGTTTTTGATGTTAAAGAGACTCAGAAAAACACCTTTTTACATAGTGCTCTGGTTACTACTGAAGACATATGGAAGATGGATTGTATTTTCAATCAGTTCAGGGGAAGAAAGGAAAAGGAAATCATTATAAGTGGATTATTTTAACAGTGCATAGAACTAATCTCAAAGCCTCAAAGAATAAAACTTTTAAATGCCTTGACCATCATTTTGTTTATTCTTTCCTTTCCATTTTCATTCTGTATTGCTTCTCGGCCTTTTGGCTAAGATCAAGTGTAGTATCCATTTTCATTCTGTAACACGATTTATATCCATAATTTATAGTTATGGCATATTTCAGCAACATCGATGGCTAGCAGAGATGTCTGAATACATTTATTCTCAAAGAGCCAATGCTCATTCACCACTTTGGTAGACTATGATGATATCAGTGTGTTAGCTAATATGATTTTTATGCTGTCTAAATTCAATTATTCTTGATCCCTTTTCTGAATCTCATGGAGAAATTTCTGCCAATACTGTCCAGATACACCTTTCCTTACTAATTTCAACATGTGATATATATATATTTTAAAAGTCAAATTGTCAGCAAAGTATTAACAAACTTCTTTCTTACATTTTTCTTGAATTATTTGTTTATAATTTCGTGATTTAGGGATGTGTGTGGGGGTGTGTGTGTTTTATGAGTGTGTATGTATATAACTTCTTTGTATCATGCATTCTTTATTTTTTCTTGACAAATGGGTCTCAGACCTATACTGAGATACTTTTTCCTCAATGCAAGATGTACTTTCAATATCACAGATACAGTGTTTTAATATGTTTTTAGGAAATATGGGCTAAACTTTATGGATCTTCGTGGAATGTTTTATGAGAGGAATATCACAAGAGGTTTCTTATTTAAAATATGCCTAAAATGTGTTCAGTGATGATCCAGTATATTTTTACATTTTTACTCCTATCAATAAAGCACTCTTCTCTTCTTTTTTTTATAGAGCAATGAAGTTGTCTACTACAATGCAAAGGATGATCTTGATGTGAGTATTAAAAGTTTCACATTAAATTTCAAGGTAAACTGAATTACGCTAGGATGACTGGCGTTACAGAACAAGGTGACCTAGCAGGTTGAATTTTTCAGAAAATGTTCTATAGCATTAAGCAGAATTACTGGTTCACCCTAACAGTGCAATGATGAATCTTAGGGCTTATGTGATCTTTAACAAATTATCATTGGCATCTTCCGGGGTGGAAACACCACGTGTCTCTCTGGATCTGAAGTCTGTCTGCCCCCTGTCCAGACCCCAGTCCACTGCACCAACTCGGATACCCTGCACTCTATTAGCCATGTGGGCAGACCGAGGTTGGGTCCCATCCATCTCTGTCGCCTGATTCTTGTCAGCCTGGTTACGAGGCAGGTCTCCTCCGGCCTGAACTGCACAGACCAGGGGGAACCACTTATTTCCCCCTACAGTGTGGATGACACCCTGGCAACTGCACCAACTGGCCTTGTCCAGCCCATCCTTGAAGCATAGTGAGTGTTCAGTCTGCCTTTTTAAACAGATGACTGTAATGTACATCTTCAGATGATGTTCCAATATGGATTGTTTTAGCACAAAGAAGTTACTTTTCATGTTGCCACCTTTGGACAGACTTCTGGGAGACATTGTAATTACTTAGCTATGGTGGAAGCATTTGCAGAATTACAAAACAAAATTTTATGCTTAAGTTCATTTAAATTCTCCTATCTGTGACTTTTTTATCGGGGAATATATGTATATACACTAATTAATGTATCCAAAAATGTTTGTTGAGGGCTTCTTGTGTTTTTGGTGTTCTTCCAAGAGCTTGGGATGACTTATCAATGAACAAGTCAAACAAATACAAAAAAATTATTATTATTCACACTTTTTATCCGAATCAAAAAATATTTTTATATACTACATTCTTCCAGCTAGTTTACAGGAACATGAAAAAATATATAAATCAAGTAAAAAATTAAACACACAAGATAGTTTGCTTAAATTGCTACATCTTTCCATTTTGCACAACCGCTTCTGCTGAACATTATAGTTTATCGAGCACAGATTTTGCCTGCAAGCTGCTAACCACTCTACACAAATTCTTTTACTTATTTAATTCTTACAATGATGCTATGAAGGAAGGAGATTGTTTTTTCCATTTAATAAATGAAGAACTGGGATCGTTTTAAAAAGTGTTTNTAGTTTACAGGAACATGAAAAAATATATAAATCAAGTAAAAAATTAAACACACAAGATAGTTTGCTTAAATTGCTACATCTTTCCATTTTGCACAACCGCTTCTGCTGAACATTATAGTTTATCGAGCACAGATTTTGCCTGCAAGCTGCTAACCACTCTACACAAATTCTTTTACTTATTTAATTCTTACAATGATGCTATGAAGGAAGGAGATTGTTTTTTCCATTTAATAAATGAAGAACTGGGATCGTTTTAAAAAGTGTTTTCTTTTTACTAGCCATAGGTGTTTTGCTAGTGCTTTTATGATAATTATTATCCTTTTATGATAATTACATATATCATTTTCATGAGGTAGGATGTTTATTAAGGGTAAACCAACAGCTAAAACAAAATGTTTGAATAGTTTATTGATGGGATGGGGAGGGCACCTGGGTGGCTCAGTTGGTTATGTGTCTGACTTTTGATTTCAGCTCAGGTCATGATCTTGGTGGCTCAGGTCTTGAGATGATGAAACCCAGCACTGGGCTCTGTGCTCACTGGGGGGTCTACTTGACATTCTTCTCTCTCTCACACGTTGCCCCTCTGTCCCTGCTCGCGTTGGCTTTCTCTCTCTCTCTCTTTCAAAATAAATAAATAAGTCTTTAAAAAAATAGTTTATTGATTGGTGTTAGAATGAGTATTATTTTTGGACATTTTGTTTCACTGTTAGGATTAGTATTTAATATTTAAAAGTTATGTGGTCCTTTAAAATACATATGCTAAATCTTTATCAACCTTCCTGGTGACACACCAGTTACAGCTTTTTAAAAGCAGTTAGTTTGTAAAACTATGACAAAGATACCACAGTAAATAAAGGGCATGGGTTGACATGCTTGGTCCAGTATGCCAATTGAGTGTTGCCTAAAGATGATGATATGAAAATCGCAAATATGTTTTTCTTTCCTCTAAACTAATGAAAGAAGTACTGTATTTGATATCACTTAAAACAGTTTTTTTAAACTCAAGTTTGCTTCTTAATTAGAAAGTTCTTTTATTTTGCATAGAAATTGCGTGGCTTCTGTGTTCCTGATTTTAATAGTCATAGGCACAGATGTAGACGTAACTTTTTAGTGAGTGCCACCCCAGTTAGTATTCAGTGGTGAAAGTGAATAGTACAATCGTAAAACTCATAGTAGTCAATCACTATGCTGCAAAGTTAGCAACATGTCCATTATAAATGGAAAGGTACGTGTGAGGCGTGTACTTCTAACATTTGAGCTGTGCTCAGTGCTTAGGTTCATAATTTGCCTGCACAGATGTGTATTCATATATTTAAATAAAAGTCTGTGTAGGAGAGAAAAGAATTAGTGCAAGTGAACCTAGTGAACTTGTCATGTTTCTTTTTTGCCTTCTCGCACCCCCAAAAGTCTATATTATTACCATGGGTTATAAACATACCCATAAAGAAGATTCATTCTCTTAAGCTAAGAAACGAGCTTTAGCAAGTTAAATAAAGACTGCATAAAAAGGAAAATATCAACTTTAGAATTTAAAACTTAAAAATGATGCCTAGAAAAAAAAAATGAAAAGCTCAGGATTTGGAGAAACTATTTTCACTTCTTTACATATAAATAGGAACAGTGCCAGGAAGAGGGCTAGGGTAGGAGTCAGAGACTTCAGTTCATGCTCCATTCCACCCTTAAAATTATACTCACTCATAGGGCATGAAAGCTTATTAAAATGGGAACTCTTTGCCTCTCGCCTAAGACATGCTACATGTGAGGAGGTGATCCACAAATTTCACTGCAGTTCAGAATATTCTTGGAATACTCCTAGTGGGGTCAAGTTTGCTGGAAAGTTTTACTATTTCATGTAAATTTTTTGAGAACTTTTTAAGAACTGGAAGGTAATGTATTTTATGTTTCACTAAAAGTTTTTATTGGAGAAGATTAAAGTACTTTAGATATGATAATACTTTTGGTCTTATAAACCCTTAGACACTGAATAAAAATGAACCACATTTAATGATTGGTGTATCGCTTTGGCTCTTAGAGAGAGACCTAAAGTACTTTTGTGAAGTAAAAGTGGCTGCAAGAAGACAAAAGTTTCTTCCTCTCTCATGTACACATTCTGGATATAAGGCCTAATGGGGAGAGTCTCAATCTTCTAGGCCCTGGGGTCCTTCTTTCAAGTTTTCTCCCCTCCTCAGTATAGCTTTTTCTTGTTGGGATCCAAGATTGGTGCTCCAACATGCACAGTGATTTTTCCCTTCTAGAGAACAGGAAGGAGGCGAGGGTTTGCTTGAAAATTGTACACATCACTTTTATCTGCCTCTGTGGTCCACAGGTTAGTGTCCAGCCTTGCCGGTTTGTATCAGGATGTAGAATAAAATCATCACCCCAACATAGTCATGTACCCAAACAAAATAGAGGGTTCTATTACTAAAGAGAGAACAGAGAAAATGTAAATTACAGTAAAATGTATATAAAAGTATATGTGATGTATTGAGTATTTTTCAGTCTCCCCTAATGCATGTGTTTTGATCACTACTATCAAATTATTTTCTGCAATGGAAGTATTTATTTTCTTACAATGAAAGAAAGTTAAGAAATTTAGTAAATGTTACACTTGGATAATCTACTTTAGACTTTTAAGTAGTTACACATTTTTTGGGAGACTGTTACTTATCTCTTTGATGAAGTTGGACTTCTGTGGATGGTGAACTTTATAAACCTTACCAAAAGTTTTGCAATAGAGGTAGATTTAATTGGCTCCTATATTCATAACTTTATACATGGAGTGCTTGATATTTTATATATCAAATGTTCACAAATCTAATGCCATCTCATTGTTTTGCTTCAAATTGACTTGCCATCACCGTTCTTTGTCCTGGTTTTTTCTATACTGATTTAATTGTGTACAGTATTTTTATTACTCAAGCCTGTAAAGCCACATCCATTGTTAAAAACTGGTAATTGGATATTATAGAATGGGAGCTTTAGCTCACACATCAGTGCTAACATCTAATGAACAAAGGAACTAATTGGAATAGTAAATATGAGACAATATTTTCAATTCATAAATTTGTCCTCATTGCTTGAATGATAGTATAAATGTTTGAGAGCTAAATAAAGTTTCTGTTTTAAATGTTATGCCTCCTGAAGGAGACTGAAAGATTGTAAATCCTGAGCCTATGGTTATGATTTTTAACTTTTTCCCCATTAGTAGGAAAGGATTCGTTTTTCTGTCATCATGCCTAGTGAGTTAGTGGTCATTTTCTCTATTTTCTGCCTCTCTTACATCAATAATTTCATTTCCATGTCCGTGATGATCATATGGTTTTAGACATTATTCTCAACTATTTATTTAAAGGGTACTGAAATGGCTTCACATTTTATTTTATGCTTCTAAATTATCCATGTGCCTTTAATATATTATACATTAATATGTCAATATTTCTAAACTATAATATCCCTAGTTCTTTTTTGATTGCCAGGATCTTCGTATCAGTTATCATTGCCTTTGTTTGATATTTAAGACACTGATGAAAGCTTACTAGTTCTTTCCTAAGCTATCGTGAATTTTGTAAAGAAATGGCAGTTTCTTCTTGGAGGCACAACCAGTCTTTATAAATTATTCTCCTGGGGTCCTTCCCTAGAGTATAACTTCCTGTTGGACAAGTTCTTGGGTACTCACAGCAGGTGACTTAGTTCTTACGATAACCAGCACATTGTGATCACTCTGTGAAATTTTTTTTCCCCAGTAAGTCAGTGAATCAAAGTTCCAACAGCAGCTTCCCTTGACACAAATGCAAACTGGCTGAAGAATACCAGAGTCATAATTATCCATCTCCCATCTCTGTGCTCCACACTTGGTCTCGTTTTTAAGTTGTCCTTTCACCACCACCCCCAATTTCAGCCCAGACCTGCGTGAGTTTCTGTAATCTCAAGGATTGGAATCAAAAGACCCTGAAGAAAACACTTGCCCTTTGCAAACGCCTCGTGTTGACCAGAAACCATACCATACATTCTATATCTATCTTTGCCTTCGAGTTACAAATGTGAAGAAGCAAGAACAAGTGCTCGGAAAAAAATCTGTACCATTTTACTATTTCCTAATTCCGAGACAAGAAAGGTCTTTCTGCATTTAATACTAATCGAATAGAAACCGGTCAGTGGAGGAATACATGAAAAGATCAATAACAGTACAGTAGAAATACTGAAGTATTAGAGACCCAGATGAAAGATATTTTTCTTCTGAGGGATGTCACAGAGAACATTAATTGTATGCTTAGTATCTCCAAAGAAAGAACCAGTGATCAGTGTGACAAACAGACTGAAATAAAATAATCAGAATCAATACTGCTAAAATAATAATTCCTGTGGAAGAGCTAACAAATTTGACAGTGCTGATTATCCATCAGTGATGCACAGAAGAGACAGGAAGTACTCCCAGAATGTCAAAAAGGTTAAAAAAAATTATGGGAGAAAAGAGAACATATGGAGGAGGACAGTAGGTAGGGAGCTAAACCATAGATCATGTGTTCTCACAGAACAAGTCAAAGCATATGAATTAGAGATAATAAAGCTTTAATGGAAAGAAAGCGTTTAGGCACGCAAACAAATCTGTATATAATTGTAGATTTGAAAGGCTACAGTGTTTCTTTCACTAGAGGAGAGAATATGTTAATATTAGCTAGGACACTGGACATAGGAATGTTTTTTAGCAAAGAGTTTTAGAGGATTTAGCCAAGATGCTCAGAAGACAAGAACATATATACTAAAAACTTGCTCAAGGATATCCAAGAGAGATTTCTGGTAGGCAGCTAAAAATTGAGTTTGGCCTAGAATATTTTTATGCTTAGCTTCTGAGGGGACTTTGAAAACTGGTGGCTGACATTTGCCCTGCAAGTGTGAAGTTCCAGGTGAAAAGATTCAATTATGGATACAACATTGCGGTGTGTTGGCACAGTGTTAAAATCAAAAGGAATCTGAGTGATTTGGGATGTGATACATTGTCTAATTTGCCAGTTCCATTACTCTCTGTTTCACTCTCAGCCTGTTGCACTCATCTACACAACATAAAAAAAAAATGTACAGGATAGAATCCTTGGCACACCATCATGTCCCAGAAGGTGTGGGCAGGGATAGGGAGTCGGATACAAGTAGCTGGAAATGAAGAAGGAGTGGCTTTCATAATGGAAATACATCCTACAAAGAAGGCCATACATTTAGTATATGTTGGATTCAAGATTAAATTTGAAATCCCTGGTTTCCTATTATTCTTCCATGTTTATTATGCTGGTCTATCACCACTTAAGATTTGAATATACAGAATGATCTATTCAAGTGTAGTCTATTGATTTTGTTCATTATAATGATGATACATGGCCTCACTTAAAGGTAAAACAAGCATTCAAAGGTGATCAATTATTCCTTTGGAATATAACCTTTCAGTCGGCTGCATCTGAATTAGTCAGTTTGTGGGGAGCTATGGGCTTTACAAGGGCTGTGATATGAGACAATTCCTCAGGGGCATTTTATAATTTCTGTACTCCTATACTTAGATCAGTGGTATTTATATTCACCTTATGGGTATAAAAATAAATACTCAGTGACAGCCAGATTTAGCTGAAGCAGTTGCTAAAGTAAAGGGTAAAATTAATGTCCCTTTGGATTGCATAGTATGATAAAAAGTCACAACTATAGTTATTTAAACAAATTTTCCAATTGAAACTTGAAGGTACAGGTGTAACTGGGCTAAATTATTTGGTGAGCCACAGTTACACAGAGAATGTAAGGCACGCAGCCTTTACTGAAAACTTTTTTTTTTTTAAAGATTTTATTTATTTATTTGACACAGAGAGAGGGATTACAAGTAGGCAGAGAGGCAGGCAGAGAGAGAGGAGAGAGGAGGAAGCAGGCTCCCTGCTGAGCAGAGAGCCCGATGCGGGCCTCGATCCCAGGACTCTGGGATCATGACCTGAGCTGAAGGCAGGGACTTTAACCCACTGAGCCACCCAGGCACCCGCCTTTACTGGAAACTTAAGACGATCATTCCCATGTCCGTTGTGCTAACTAATCTTAACATATTCTCTCCTCTAATTATGTAATCATGATGTTCTACAATTTTTTGAATCAGATAGTAAGTATTCTTTAAACATCAATTCAAGTACTACTTTCTTTGGAGGCATTCCTTGGTTTTTCTAGGTAGCAAGCAAATGGTATTTCCTTCGTCTGGGTGTTCTAAACAAGCAGTTAGACCTATCTGGTTTTATAGTATAATACATTACACTATAGTATTTGTATACAGGGGTAATCTTAAATTTTTAGCAACTTGAGATAAGGATCTTATTCACTTTCTCTCTAGTATGAGTAATAGTTTAGAGTAATGGTTGAGATAATGCCTCTTAAATTGGGTAGGTGTTTATGTGTTTCAATCTCCATATTTCTTACATAGCATTTGTAAGGACATGTTTACTTTTTATTATTTTTTTAAAGATTTGTTTATTTATTTGAGACAGAGAGAGAGAGAGAGAGAGAGAGAGAGAGAGAGAGAGAGAGAGCTCAAGCAGAACAGAGAGGTCAAGGGAGAGGGAGAAGCAGACTTTCTGCCAAACAGGGAGCCCGATGTGGGGCTCGATCCCAGGACCCAGAGATCATGAACTGAGCTAAAGCCAGTTGCTTAACTGACTGAGCTACCCAGGCATCCCAGGACATGTTTACTTTTTAAAGTGGTGCTCTATGTGCAGAGTAACTAGGAAATCTCTGGCAAGCATGGTAGAAGTGAAAATATTTTGTTTCGAGGTTGGGTGGAAACATGTTAAGTGGGGAGTGGCAAAGCTGGCCTTGACTATGGACACTGTTTTCTCATCTTTTCTCATCTGCCTCTGCCTCTCTTGGCCCCTGAAACAGTCATGAGGACAAAAAAATAAGTCAAAACAGACAATGTGTTCCCCTCCGCCCCCCGCACCATCCAAAACTGATTCGAGTTGGGATAAGTAGAGTTAGAATATTTGTTTTCAATGACTACAAGGGCCATAAGAATCAGGATTTGGGGTTCTAAGTCTGAGCACATCTGCTCAGCTAAATTATTATGAATCTCTGCAGTGACACATGGAATCAGGCTTATTGTATTTACTCCATTAAAGTAAAATTTCTGTCTGACTCTGTACATAATTAGAATAAATAATAGTTGTCAAATTTCATTTCCAAAGAGGTGATAGCATTAAAATGGGTACCTTTCAATGTAAGATTTTTGGGTGTTTTTTTTTTTAACTTTTTACCAGGAAAAAATGTCTTAAATATATAGGAGACAGAATAGTATAGTATCTCCATACTTGCTTCATCTTTTAATTGTTTAAATATTTTAAAATAAATTAGAGATATGACATTTCATTCCTATTTACTTCTGTATGCAACTTGTTTTTCCCCTTTAAATAGCAACAAGGCATACATGTATGATCACTATACATATTGTGTGAGGAGGTAGTTGAGTGTGGTGAAGAGATTGCCTTCTGGAGTGACACTGTCTGGATTGGAATCCCAGCTCTGCCATTTTCTAGCTGGGTGATATTGGCAGTCATATAATCTGTGTTTTACTGTCTTGGTCCGTAAAGTAAAAGTAATAGTAATACCTACTTCACACAGTTACTGTGAAATTAGTTAACGCATATAAAGCATGTAGAACTTCCTGTCTTATCGTAGGCGATCCAGGAATGTTAAGGAGTATAATTAAAAACAAATAATTAATGTGATTATAATAAATTGAAGATTTATTTCATGTGATTTTAGCCCCAATTGGAGCCTGTTTGTATATGTGTATTTGTTAACAATATTGAAGGGTATTAGATAGAGCTATTTTCCATTTTATCATTATGAATATAACCCTTCATTTGTGTAAAGAACTTAAGACAATGCATAACAAGATAAAAAGCTGAGCAGAATCCTCAAAAAACACTTTCAAATGTGAACACAGTGCAGCAACTTGTCTTCATAGATATTGTATAACCAGATTTGGAAGGAAAATTAAAAAAAAATAAAAGAAAATGCTACTAATGCAACATTTTAAATGAAGTTTCACATTCAAGTTCTCCTTCAATTTGAAAGTGATTTAGGTTCTTAGTTTAGGTTTTAGAGACATCTGTCCCAAGAAATCCTTAAATTCCCTGAAGGTTAGTGAAGCAGATTCCCCAGAAGGCTTGAGTTGTGCCAGCAAGCTGCACTATTTTCTTAATTCCCAGAGCAAGCAAACAGAAAGCAGATCATTACAAACCCTTATTAACCTAATTCCACGATCTATGTTTCTGACTAAAATCCAGATGAAATGCATTCAACCCAGAATTCCCATGTCGATAAATTGAGTTGATTTATTTGCTACATTTTATTGTATTGATCATGTTAAAAATTTGACCTGTCTGCGACATTTGGCTAGTCTCCTGAATTCCCTTGCATATTTATGTTGCTGTTTATTTTCTTAGCAGACTCTTGTCCACATTAAAATTAATTCCAACATAATGCCCTATTTAAATGTCTTTTTAAAAGCCCAGTCTTTCATGATTTGATTTTATTTTAGAGAAATAAATGCGATTCAAAAATGAGCCAGTAGAGGTATGCATCAAACAGCAAGGCAATCCATTCTAATTATTAAAGAAACAAAGTCTAGGTTTCTTTCCTAACTTTTTTTTTTAAGATTTTATTTATTTATTTGACACTGAGAGAGAGAGATTACAAGTAGGCAGAGAGGCAGGCAGTAAATGCTTTATATACAATGTAACTTTCAAAGTCCACACTAATCCATTCTGGCACATACTATTTTAATGATTTTCAGATAAGACAGGTACAATTTAATGAGCTCAAGAGGCTTGCCCAGTGTCGAACACATAATATTTGATCACGCAGGGCATTGAATGTCATGCCATTGGTATGATTCACAGTGAGAGTCATGTGTCGCTATTCTGTGCTACCCTGCCTACCTCTAACCCAGGCACCTGTGGGGCATAGGAGACGGCCCCGAGATGCAGCTGTGATGAGTCCAGACTTAAGGTTAAAACTTTTTGAGAGTTTTGATTTACAATTTTAATTTATGATGCCTATTTGTTATTCTGTCCATATTGAATTATTTGGCTTGTATGCTATCCAGTCAGCTTCATCGTTGACAGACATTAGTTTACGGTGATTTGGAGTAGGTAAAATAAAATCTCTATGATCGAAAAGATGGTTAGATTTCGCATCATAAATCCGTGCTGATCTGATCTGCTCTCCCCAGTGATATTTACCATGGATACCTTAAAAGTATGCATGCACCACTGTGTGAAATACAACCCATGAAACTAGTAAAAAGGAAGATTAGATGAGGTTCTGTTTATTCTAGGAATTCTGCCTTTTGGTTTGGGAAGCTTTCAAGATTTTTTAGTCTCTTGACAGTTTTCTAATGCTTTCTGGTCTTGGGCTTCTACTCCTTTTGCGAAGATAGTTTGAACATTGGTTCTCAGTTGTTTGGAGTAGTGGCCTATATAATTTTCTTTTAGATTTCACATTCAGTTCTTTCTTTTCAAAGATTATGTATGTATGTATGTATGTATGTATGTATGTATGTATGTATGTATTCATTCATTCATTCATTCATTCATGTATTTATTCTTAGAGGTAGAGAGAACCAGCAGGTGGAGGGGCAGAAGGAGAGAGAGACAGAGAGAATCCTGAGCAGGCTCCATGCCCAGTGCAGAGCCGGATGTGGGGCTCGATCCGACGACCCTGAGATCATGACCTGAGCGGAAATCAAGAGTCAGACCCTTAACTGACTGAGCCACTCCAGTGTCCCCAGTTCTTTCTTTTCAAAAGTAGTGTATGGTACATTTTTTTTAGAACTCAATTAAGTTTGGAAAAGTCACTGGCATTATGTTGGCAGTTTATACTTATCCTGTGTAAAAGTTTGTAGGGTGAACAAAGATGGGGACTGGATTGTTTTGAATGGTATCTTCAACCATTTTTTGGTTTGCACATGCATTATTAGTTAAAAGCTAAATGCACCTCCTGTTATAAGAATGGTTACAAATTCTGTATATGTACAACTGAACTAATGTGTTGACAAGTCTCAAAAGAGGCTTTAAGTTTAGTGAGACTTTACAAAGTATTGGTTTACGTGGCATATGGCATTAAAAATCATAAATAAAAGTATAATGATGCTTAATAATAATGATGACTTCATATTACCATGGGTAATATCTCAACAGGCCACATGAACATGGGGCATTATTATCAGTGGTAAATATAGATCCAAATGTATAATTGTCTTGATAATATTAACTTTTTTGACTGACCTGCCTAATCTAACTGGACCTCAGTTTTTGTGTTGTAATGAGTCAGTGCTGGAAATAAAGCATCATCTCTGTTATTTCCTTTTTGTTCAGTGCAACTTCTATGACTAGGATTTCATCATCGGTTATATTAATTTGCAGAAATCTTTTAAAACTACTGGCCCATGTGAAATAGGTTACACCAGAGAAGGTGTAACATGTAAATTTGCATACCAAGCATAGAATATTACATTGTAAGTGACTGTCTGGTGAGAAGACAGCTCTTAACCCGTCAGCGTGAGGTGTTTCCACTTTCTCCTTGTGGTACCTGGAGTGTGACAGACGATATGAAACCAGCGTGCAACAATTAGTAAGGCAGAGGGACGGGAGTGCTAATGTCAATCCATGTAGTATATATTAACCGTCTTTAATGTTTTTTCTCTCATTTCATTTACTGGAAATAAGTGTAAGTTCTATGTCTTCTTCCAACCTCTAGTGAATTCTTTCGGAGACCAGGGACACATGGGACATTCACTTTTATTTAAGTTCTTATGGAAATGATGGCCATGATGAACACTAGAGGGAAGTAACAAAGAATAAAAGAGGCGAAATTGAGGAGTTCAAGCCCAGCTAATGTTTTAAACCAAGTTTGCCTACAAATTTTCTGACTGATTGAAAAGGAGCGGGGTGGGTAGGGAAAATCCAGGTAAAGGGAACAGCATGCACAAGGATATCTGGACCAGGAAGAGCATGATATGTGGAAGGACCAGAAAACAGGCCAGTGTGGCAGGAACGTAATGAGTAAGGATATGGAGAGCAGGAAGCGTTGTCAGGCAGGAAATATCTTATATGGAGTCTTGTAGGCCATAGACAGGTATTCATGTCAGATAAGTTGGGTGGGTATTGGAGACCTAGAGTCTGGGCTCTCTGACTATACCTTAGTTATATGGCATTAGCCAGTCTTTACCTTGTATATTAAGGGAAGATAGTTGATTCTACCTTGCAGGTTTTTAAACATCTTTTGCCCTGACAATATTTTGTAAAATATATTTGTCTATTCTAATATTTATAATATAAAGATATACTTTTATTTTTTTAGAAATAGAGTGGCATCACTTAAATGTTTTCTTTCTATAACATATATATAAGACTAAATGGTTTCCACTGGGGGAGTGCTATATTGAACTTCTAGACTTTCTAAAATCACATAGTTCTTTTCATATGTGAGATACCATTTCATAATTCCTTAGTAGAGAAAAATATCCTGTCAACCTTTTCCTAAAATTTAGTTTACATATTTATATATAAAAATGTATACATTTAAACAACTACATTTAAAATAAAATAAAAAGATTTACTTAAATATAGATACATATGATAGTATGACATGCTTTTCTAATGCTAGTGATTTTAAATTTCATTGTACACATGGCATGTTTTAAACCAGCCCCCAAGCCTTCTTGTGATCACACTTACCTCTATGGAGAAGCTAATGGATCTCATTTTACCTGGGTGCTAGGTCCTGGGATAGGTGGTTTTTTCCATGCATTCATCCATCATGCAAACTAAAAATACATCAGTCTTATTTTGAAGATGTTCTCAGATTCTGTATTTTGGCTTTCGTGGTAATCTTCATCAGCAAACAACCTCAGTACACTTTATTTAAGGAATGTCTATTTTGACTTTTAAAATGTGATTTAATAAACAAGTTATTGCAATGATCAATATCCCTTTTTTGGTTAATTTAGTTCAGTTTTATGTGTTTTATTTCACATACTAGCTTTTGACCTATTTAGAAAATAGTATATAAATTTTTTAATTGATACAAATAGAATATGTATATATATTCTTTATACGTAGTACTCCCTTTAGCACCCCCTTCGGTATTTTTTAACTTATGTCTTTTTTTTTTTTAAAGATTTTATTTATTTATTTATTTGACAGAGAAATCACAAGTAGGCAGAGGCAGATAGAGAGAGAGGAGGAAGCAGGCTCCCTGCCGAGCAGAGAGCCCATTGGGGGGCTCGATCCCAGGACCTTGAGATCATGACCTGAGCCGAAGGCAGAGGCTTTAACCCACTGAGCCACCCAGGCGCCCCAACTTCTGTCTTTGTTACTGCAAAGTTTCAGCTGCTTAGTCTTCCCTCCCACCCCCCAAAGTCTGCTCATTTCAGACTGTTTCTTCTTTCTCTTTTATATGTCGTAATTAGTAATAAAAAGTACATGAAGGCTTAACAATGAATCTAATCTTTAAGAACTAGAATTGTTTCTTCCATTTTTTTTGACCACTAGTGTTATAAATTTACTTTTCATGTTAACTTTGAAACATTCTTTTATTAATGCAGTGAGTAAATGGCCTCTGAGGAATTAGTGTCGTAGTTTTTCTGCAGGGTAAAGCTAAAGAATTATAACTTTTTAAATACCTGAAGAACTGGGAAAATCCTCTGAATTTATTTTTAAAAAAAGTCTTGTTTCTTCTTGAAACATATTATGAT
Organism: Ailurus styani; assembly: GCA_002007465.1. Lineage (NCBI taxonomy): Eukaryota > Metazoa > Chordata > Mammalia > Carnivora > Ailuridae > Ailurus > Ailurus styani. The sequence continues at coordinate 416,839 of LNAC01000698.1, read as the reverse complement.
TAGCTAAACTCACACGTTTCTGCAAGGACAGTATGGCCATTTATTAAATTCATAATTTAGAATTTTATTATTGATGTTATGATTCAGTAAAACAAAATTCAAATGTTATATTGAAGTCTTTACTGTGTAATTTAGACTGTGTTCTCTACTCATGTTTCCATTCTAATACTAGTCATTCACTGGATACATCCCTGAGTCATAGCACCGTCAAGGTGAAAATAGCAGCACAAACCAATTAACTCGGAAGACGCAACGATGTTCTTACTGCCACAGTAACTGGATTCATTATTTAATATTCAGCCTGGCTTCACAGCCTGACCAGAATGATGAAGGCTGGATGACGCTCAGCACCTTTTTCTCTCTATTCATTATTCATCAGTTGGGTATGGTCAGCTGGCAGCTGCTGTAATGAATCTCCAGTTCTAATTGATGCAAATGATTTACCAAAAAGGAGGCTTTCAGGGCACCTGGGTGGCTAAGTCAGTTAAATATCCGACTCTTGGTTTCGACTCAGGTCATCATCTCAGGGTTGGTGGATCGAGCCCCGGGTCAGGTTCTGCACTCAGCAGGGAGTCTGCTTGAGATTCTGTCTCTCCCTCTCCTCCCCCTTTCCCTCTCTCTCTCTCTCTCTCTCTCTCTTTTTTTAAAGAAGGCTTTCCTCTGTAAGGTCAGAACAGGTACCCAGCCTTAACTAATGGAGCATCACAGAATGCTTAGATATTAGATACCAAGTGTGAACTAGTGGTTTACACAGGCAACCTTGCTTTTTTAATCCATGAAGTTGATTTCAGATTTAGTGACTAAGAAAGTCTATTTTAAGTATATATGTATGGTAATTATTTATATTGGATGATAAATGCCATGCCTAAAGGCATATATCCAGGATTTTATTGGAGACTGGAAATACCAGTAAAACTAAAAAACTAAAAATAAAATAAAAATCCAAAATCTGTTATGGCTACATTGTCAAAGGTACAGATCTCTATTGTAAATAATATCTATAAACAGTTATGAAAAAGAAAAGGATGTGTTTAGAAGTGGAAATTTTAAAATGCATATGGAGAATGGTACACCAGGGTATAGTCTCTAGTTATGAAAGAATTTGGATCATTACACAAGAACTCATTCATTTAACTCTTTGTTTCACTTGGGAAATAGAAATACCAATTGTGATACATCTATAGAGAGTCTTAGTGAACCATTCTTTCTCAGTATCAACTAGCTTTCTCACAGTGTTATGGAACACAAAAAATAACAGAACCAGGGAAGTCAAACTTAGCCAGAGTTTGATAGTGAACAGAGTTTCTGGGTGAGCATGTGCAGTCTGAATTATGACAAACCGATTAAGACACTTTCTCTTGCAATTTAGGTAAAATATATAACTTTTAATTTCTAAACATTTTGCTATCAGAATTTTTTTATGTTTTAACATGAAAAAGGAAATAAAACATCAAAAACAATTATTTTAGTATAAATACCAATTCTAAGAATGTTTCATTTGATGTAAATATATCAAGTATGCAAGAGCTTCTTGTATCTGTCATAGACTTATCATTTTGACTTTCCAAATTAAATTTGCTAATTTGTTATGTACTGCTTGTAAAATTGAATGGCCTACCCATCTAACACTGGCCTGTATTTTGGTCTCTGAGTGATCTAATCTATTATTTAATGACTGAGATTATATTGAGATGAATAGTATTGAGAAACATACTTCTTATGTCTCACTTATGAGTTCTGATAAATGCATTCAAATACATTTTAGAATAGACACACTCAGTTTCTTGGTACACTTTAATATAGGGTCATCTGGAGAAGTCAAAAGAGATATTTTGGGGGAAATTTGTTGGCAAGAGATAAGCTTATTTTTTTCTCCTGTGTATTCTGGTAAATAGGAAATCTTAATTCGAGGAAGCAAATTTATTTGAATTTTTTAGTTAACATATTAAACAATATACATTAAGAGGCTTTTCTCCGAATTCCTTTTCTCACTTTTTTTTGGTATCTAATATTTGCTGTATTTTCATTATACGATATAATGCCATAATATATCAACATGGGCATATGAGGGTATCATAAGTAAGTTATAATAATTTAATAAGTTTAAGGAAATAAATGAGTTACATTTAGAAAGTCTAATATTTTCATGAAATTTCAGTTTATAGAGACTATAACAGGGAGAACCACGGAGAGCAGCCGTGTTATTTTTTTATTTATATACTTATCGACTATGCATTAAAACTAGTCCTGATACATGATTATACAAGTTGAGAAGTACGTTAGTAATTTTGTATTTTTTTGAAAACTGCATTACTGTTTTAAAGTTATTCCTAAAAGCTCTTTATATGGTAATTTAAAAGTGCAAGAATCTCCATAAAATGTATTTAAAACTTATTTTTAAGTGTGAGATAAAAGTGTAAACAACTTTTATCTTAGTAAGAGAATCATACAATACTTAGTAGGACTCTATAAAGGGCTTAAAAGAAAAATTAATGTTTTTTATTATAAATACATGTTCGTTGTATATTGGAAAAAACAAGAAAACACAAACTTGAAACATATAGTTATATCTCATAACTACACAACCAGCCATAGTGCTTATACCGTTTGCTCTGTACTCATCCATTCATTTCTCCCTCTACCTCTCTTTCTCTCAAAATAATAGACCTTGGGGCACCTGGGTAGCTTAGTGGGTTAAGCATCTGCCTTCAGCTCAGGTCATGATCACAGGGTCTTGGGTTCAAGCCCCGAGTCGGGTTCCCTGCCCAGTGGGGAGCCCACTTCTCCCTCTCACTCTGCCCCTCCCCCTACTTGTGTTCTCTCATTCACTCTCTATCCCAAATCAATAAATAAAATCTTAAGAAAAATAGTAGGCCTTTTCCCCTTCTTTTTGCTTAACGTTTCCTTTTTATGCTTAAAAGTCATTTTTAAACAAACACAGTATATGCATTCCCAGTGTAATTACTCTTTTATATTACTTAATAACACACAAGTGTGACAGTGTGCTATTGTTGAACATTTAACTTGTTTCCAGATTTAGATATTAAATGGCATTTCTATAAACATAGTGTCAATAAATCCTCTCCTCCGGTCTGCCAACAAATATGTCTCAAGTGACTGAATGAATGAAATACTTGCAAATGTCCACATATTCCTAACCCTGATATACATGTGTACTTCATTATCCATCCATTATCTATCACCTGATCCTTCTACTCTTCATATATGTCTAGTAAAGTTGGCTAGAAATAGATGTAAATGGGATCGCTGGGAAAGATAGGCTTATGAAAAGTATTGTGTTCTTTTCTAAACTTACAGAAACGGGACTATAATTTTTTCAGGGCTGAAAGTGACCATAGATTCTTTAGGTTGAGGGTTCTTAATTTAAGATAGAGAATATTAGAATCAGCTGAGAGCTTGCTTCAATGGACAGCCTCCTTGTTGTGATCATGTCTTCATTGGAGGGGCCTGAGGTTCCCCAGGTGATTCTGATTAGGCCCACCGCTAAATTCACCACCTGTCGCCTGGTACCGTTGGTTTATAAGACAGAAAACCGAAGACCACGGAACGGCGAGTAGCTCAAGTCTGAGAGGTTATTAATGCGACAGAGTAGAACCAAATCTTTCGGCCACAACGCTTTCCATGGCATTTTGTAAGTGTGTTCTTTGTGAGAGGTATTAAATGGAAAAACAATGGGGCACTTACGGTTGAGAATGCTGGGTTAAAATCTTGAGTGGGGCCTCTCACAGAGCATTCGATGTTCCAGTGTGCTCTGTTATACTCTTACTGGAACAGCATTTCCCCAATCGAAGTCAGGATGGCACTAGCCCCTAGGGTATCCTGGGGGATTGTTGTCCTTTCAAACAAGTTTGGTTTTTTGTTTTGTTGTTGTTTTGTTTTCTTAAGATTTTGTTTATTTGTTTGACAGAGAGATCACAAGTAGGCAGAGAGGCAGGCAGAGAGAGGAGGAAGCAGGCTCCCCACAGAGAGAGGAGGAGCAGAGAGCCCGATGCGGGGCTCAATCCCAAGACCCTGAGATCATGACCTAAGCCGAAGGCAGAGGCTTTAACCCACTCAGCCACCCAGGCGCCCCACAAGTTTTTTGGTTTTTGGTTTTTTTTTCTATTTCAGACAGCCTGTGCGAGGGAGAGCGGGCATGAGCAGGGGGAGGGGGAGAGGGAGTTGGAGACTGAGAATCTCAAGCAGATGGGGTTGGGGGCAGCGGTGCCTTGATCTAAGATCATGACCAGACCTGAAACCAGGACTTGGACGATCAACTGACTGAGGCACTGAGACGCCACGCTCCTTTGAAAACATCTTTGGGCCAGTACTCTAAAGCATATTACCATTTGCATGCTTCTACTCACAAATCATAAAACTGTTAACCAGGGAGGGTTAAAAAATTAGGTGTTCGGGCGCCTGGGTGGCTCAGTGGGTTAAAGCCTCTGCCTTCGGCTCAGGTCATGATCTCAGGGTCTTGGGATCGAGGCCCGCATCGGGCTCTCTGCTCAGCAGGGAGCCTGCTTCCTCCTCCCTCTCTGCCTGCCTCTCTGCCTACTTGTGATCTCTCTCCCTCTGTGAAATAAATAAAATCTTTAAAAAAAAATTAGATGTTCATTGGTATGCTAAGTAGTAATCAACCCAAAGTTTTTTGTGAGTAGTTCCAAATACAAACGTGACTAATTTCAACTGTTGATACTTTAAAGCTGTGAACCCCCAGTGTTAGGACCAGATCACCTGGAGGGCTTGTTACCCTGCAGAGAGCCCGGCCCTTCCCCGTGTGTTTCTGACCGAGTCGGTTTGGGCTTGGAGCCTGAGAGCCCACATTTAAAAAATTTCAGTGGATCCTGCTGCTGCTTCTCCAAGGTCCATACTTTGAGAAATCATTGTTGTAAAATAAATGTCGAAATTTTCAGTATATTTTCAGCTCAGAGAAATAGGGACATCGTTCATAGTTGGTGTCCTCTTTATATTCACCATATTACTGAAAGTCGTTTGTTTTAATGCACCCCTTTCCTTATTGAAGTCACTAGTGCTCAGGAACAGACAATAAAGTAGGAGTTTTTAAATGTGTTGAAATCCATGGTTGAACCCAGCGCTGAATCCCAGTTACCGTTTTCATTCTTTATTAAATAACCATTGCCATCAAGGCTGATGTGTTAGGTTCAGAATTCCTTTTGCTCTCTGATTCCTATTTTCTTTATAACTCTTTTCTCTCCTTTCTTACTCAATCTGCATGTGCGCGCGCGCACACACACAGCCCCTAACCTTTCTTTTAGAAGAGAGTATGATTAATGCTTCAAATTTTAGACTTGAAACAGTAGTGTTTGGTTATATATTCAGCTTCTTTGTGGATAATTCAAGATATTCAAGGCTTTCATATGGAAAAATTCAGTGATTTTTGTCAGTGACCAATTTACAATTGGCCTCACAGTCTAACGTGTGCACATATATACACATACAGTCCTCTCTGAAACACAAGTTTCACAAAACACCTCTGCATCTTAATATACAGAGTGTACTTTTTTATATATATATATTTTTAAAGATTTTATTTATTTATTGACACACAGAGAGAGATTACAAGTAGGCAGAGAGGCAGGCAGAGAGAGAGGAGGAAGCAGGCTCCCTGCTGAGCAGAGAGCCTCATGCAGGCCT
>LNAC01000698.1:345779-410884 GCA_002007465.1 Ailurus styani | reverse complement strand
CCAGGACCCTGAGATCATGACCTGAGCCGAAGGCAGCGGCTTTAACCCACTGAGCCACCCAGGCGCCCTTTTTTTATATTTTTAAAATACGTTTTAGTTAGGGACACCTGCGTGGCTCAGTCGGTGAAGTGTCTGCCTTCAGCTTAGGTCCCGATCCCAGGATTCTGGGATCGAGCCCCACATCGGGCTCCCTGCTCAGCAAGGAGCCTGCTTCTCCCTCTGCCTGCTGTTCCCCCTGCTTGTGTTCTGTCACTCTGACAAATGAAGTCTTCAATTTTTTTTAAATAAAGTATGTTTCACTTAAATAATTTGGTCATAACCAAGTTTAATGTTTGATTTAAAGAATAATTAGAAGTACCGAGGAAATTAATTTCATTACCTGATGATGGGTTGGATTTGCAGCTTTGGAAGCCATTGTTTATTTTTTTCATTTAAGGCTATATCATTCATATCTATGACTAAATATTTCCAATGTTGCAGTTTCCATAGGAAAAAATATGTGCGTGCGCACACATACACACGTGTCCTACTATCTCAGGATACTAATATGTTATTTGGTCATTTACATGTTCAGGGCTGTATGGACAGTTGGACACAGTTCTTTGTAAACCTGATGACTTTATGTTTTTGGCACTGTTTTCCAGCCTTCTTAGGAAATTTTCAGGTTGTCCAATTATATCTTTTCTCTTATCACTTGCATCACTGTAGTGTGCTGCCAGAAGGAGTCAAATGGGATTTGTTTTTCAGTTTGGTTTTGAGGAGATTACCTTTGGAATATGGAAAATAGTGTCCAACATTGAGTTGAAAATACAGACCTGAACTTAATTTAAAAAAAGGGGGGGGAAGGTTTAAAACAATTGTATTTGAACTGAAAAAAAAAATTTAACATAATTAGCCAGAACAATAACAACAAAGAGGTTATAGAGCTGCATTTTGGATCCATGAAAGTGATTCTCAGTTTCCTGCGAGGGGAGGCCAATAAGGTAATTCAGTAACAAAAGCCTCGTTTGAATAGGTAGAAAATTAATTCTCAATCTTAAACTCCTGTGGGCTTTTCTTGAATCATTATTGATTGGACCTTACCTCCTACCTCAGGAGACAAAATGGTTGCAGTTAGGATTTAATTGTGCTTAGTTACCAGGGATCTTTTCTAGTATACTTTATTTTTAAAACAAAAATTGGTACAATTGGAAAACCTGCAAAAATCAAGGGGACAGGCTATAAAACAATCCTTCATTGCTATCTTTTTGCAGTCATGTTTACCATAAGTTGTCAAACCAAGAATTATCCTCACCCACATTATAAAAATTTAGTAGCATAGTGAAATTTATATTGGGGGATAATTTTACTTTGATTGTATTTAAAGGAATTTATCCTGTTCTATAAAAATACATTATCATAAATACTGCATATGAAAAAGCTCTGGTCCCCTCAGGGTGATCCATAGTGACTCCAACATTGAAGAAATGAGAGAAGTTAGATTTTAATGTGAATAATATAAAGATGATGCTAATTCTGATACCTGAATGTATTTTGTGTATCTGATGTCATCACTATATATTTTTTTTCAATATTTTTTCTATGTGGTTTCTTTTTTTACTCTGATGTATTTAATATATAATGTACTGGTTTCAGGTGTACGACACAATTACTGGTATTTCTGTATATGGCAAAACAAGTGCCACATTAAGTCTAGAGGTCCTCACGGTCCTATATTTTTAAATATTCTTGTAGATCTGTTTTTTGAAGGCCACGGATTTGTCAAATGAAGACAACAATGTGAGAGTATCTGTTGTCTCAAGTTGTAATACTCTTTATTGTTTGTCTTTCTGATACAGCCTGAAAAAAATGAGAGTGAGCCAGGCAGCCAGAGGATAAAGCCTGTTTTTATTGATGATGCTAATTTTGGCCGACAGATATCATATCAACATGCCGCGGTCCATATTCCCACGGACATCTACGAGGGCTGTAAGTCAAAGAATTTAAACAGCTGCTGGAATACCATGCTCTTGTCTCTCTTCTCTGTCTCCAAATTGGGGAAGGAAAAGGAACAAATGGGATACTGTTTTGTTGACATGTCACTTAAGAGTCTGTGGTCAACTCTCTATAAAAGAAGAAATCTGATTTTCACGAGCAGTTTATGTTCATATAGTCTCACTATGTGAATATTTGTAGGAGAGTCTGCGCCCATTGGAGATGTCCTTCTGTCCTATTACTGAGTAAAAAATTCTGCCTTCCCAGTTGCCATTAAAACTGAAAATAGATTTTTAAAAACTCAAAATTACATAGCACAAGTATATACAAACACAAATATATAAACTGTAAAGGGAGAGAGCGGTACATTTTAGACTGCAGTTTAAAATCCCATTTATGGTTTTCTATATATGTCTGCTTGTCTTAACCTAGGGTATAGACAAAAAAATATATGCATCTCAATATATTGTGGGCTCAAGGTAAATGTTGGGGAAATATTAAGAAACAGGGAACCACTGAGTGGAAGACTTGCTTGAGAAGGCTTCACTGAGAGAAAGGGAGGGGAAGAAGTTACTTAGGAAAATACAGGGCAGGGAGCTTGTGCCACTAGAGTCTCAGAGATACCCTATATATTAATAAGGGTAGAGCCTGAAAATCTGACTAGGATAATCTATGACCTATGAGGACTACCCGAGACCCAGAAAGTAGGGTCTTTGTTCAGACATAGCTCTGGTCTCCCGTGTTCAGCATTCTCTAACCAGTTTCTACTCTGCCTGCTTGCCTAAGTAATTAGTAAGAAAAAAGGACCATTTGAGATTTTTTGAAGTATGTTTCTTATATTCCCCTTAGAGAGGCTGTAGAGTGGATTGGGTATCCAGAGCTGCCTGGGTTCTGAAGTCAGATGGCCTGAGTTCAAAGCTAAATTTTTGCTGTTCTGTTTTGTTAAGATTTTGTTTATTTGAGGGAGGCATAAGGGCAGGGGGTGTGCAGAGGAAGAGGGAGGAATAGACTCCCTGCTGAGCAGAGAGCCTGAAGTGGGGGGGTCGATCCTGGGACCCCAGGATCACAACCTGAGCTGAAGGCAATTGCTTAAGCGACTGAACCACCCACGTGCCCTTTGAAATATTTTTCCTTCTTTGTTTTTTTTTTTTTAAGATTTTATTTATTATTAGAGAGCACGCACGCACACACAAGCAGGGAGAGAGGCGGGAGGGGGGGGAGGGAGAAGTAGGCTCCTCGCTGAGCGGGGAGTCTGATGAGGGGCTCCATCCCAGGACTGAGCACAAGGCACACGCTTAATGGACTGAGCCATCCACATGCCCCTACAGTATTTTTTTCTTTAGCAAATCCTTTAAATTTCTGTGCAATTATTTTCTCATCTGTAAAATGGGAATAAGATTAGTAACCTAAAAAGATGAGTGAAGATAAAGTAAGTTAATATACTTGTTTTCCAGCTTAGTAGTAGGTGCTATTTAAATGTTATTACTGTTAATTATAATTCAAGCTTATTTAAGCACAGGGGACTAAGTACGGAGACTAATAATATAAATTACCATTTATATTTTGGATTCACTGTGAGATTGTTTAAAGGGGAACTTGAAATGCATGTGTAATTCTTTTCATAACAAATTTCATCTTGACCAAATTACTGTATTCATTCTGTTTTTAATTTTTAAAAAGTACATAATGTTTTCTTCCTATCAGTTCTTTTAAGGTATTAAATGTATGATTTTTCTCTAATGATAAAAAGAAACATAATGGTGTATGTAGGTAGTGTCTGTCGTTATGTGAGAATTAAATATAATTAGACTTCTTTACTCTTAATTCCAGGTCTTTTTAGGAATGACCTGGGATTTAGGTTCAGATTTTTTTTTTAAACTTTGATCATTGTGTACTTTCTAAAAGAATTATCTTGATATTTGCAATTATATTTTGTAATTGTTACAGCTATCCAGACAATACTGAGCTATATGTTTCTAATTTTTAAAAAAATATTTCATTCACCTTCATTTCAGATTTTTGTTATCAATTGTTGTATATGCCAACAAAATAATCTTATTTAAGATATTATCTTCCCGTTGAATGCACATTAGGAGAACACACTGGCTGGATATGGAATTTTTCAGTCAAAATAATTTTTTGTCAATACTCTGGATTTCCTGGCACTGGGTTTTTTTTGTTGGGGGGGTGCGGGGGGGGGTGTTGGTCCTATGTTACTGTGTTGAAGAAACTCAAGGCCAACTTGAGTGTTTTCAGTTTGGTAGAAAGCTGTCATTATTGTTTCTGTTTTGTTGCCTCATATTTGGAGATTTTTTTTTTCCTTACTCCTAAAATCAGTATCATTACCAAGAAGATACTCAAGTCACTGATTTTTTTTTTTAATCTATGAAACACTGTTAAAACATATATTTGCATGGAAACTTGTATGTAAAAGAAATTAAAGCAAGACCCACTATGACTGAAATAAATAAGGCATGAATCAAAGCCTACTGACTTAACCCCTTATGTTCTTGGAGAGGAGGTCTGTCCAGTATCAGTGGTCTAGATAGATTGCCTTACAAATCCATAGATTATTTGTTTGTCACTCCCAAAGAAAAGAAAAATAAGAAGGTAACTGTACTGTGGTTTTAATCTGCTTGCATGTGGATATAGAGGTTTGGGGAAGTTGGCATGGATGTTTTGAAGAGCTTTGTCTCCGTGCTGATTCTGCCCACTTCTGCCCACGTTGGATAGGGTAGAAAGAAACCGTGGGCCACAGCACTGTTCTTCGTAGGACATGGTGCCCTTCAGTGGTGAGACTTAGGAGGAGGGCTTGAGCATACTTACTGATGCCTCTCTAAGTCTAGGAGCTTATTTCCTGGTCTAGATGGCATATGGGACACCATTTCAGACCCAGTATGGTATAAAGACTCTGTTTGGCCCACTCAGCCCGGTTCCCTCCCTTCAGATATGCAAAATAATGAGGCTCTCTATATGTTCTCTCGTTCACATTCCTATAGAGCAGTAAATCTCTTTTCCTCTCTGTAGAAAAATTTCCTTGCGGTTCAGGCTATCTATTAGGGGTTGTCAAGAAATTCTCAAAATTTTTCATTAAAATTTCCCCCTCTAAAAAGCATATACCATGATGGCAAGTTTTAATTAGCATACATGTTTAACATCGAAAATTAAAGTCTCCAGCAATCGCACCTCCTGAAGCTAATGACAATTAACAGTTTGGGGCCGTAGTCCTATAGAATAAATTTAAATGCAGGAACTAATCATCCAAATGAGATTTTTCACACTGCTTTTCGACTTCCTTTTTTCCTCACTTTAGAGGTTCTTGTTAAAGTATTAGAAGGCTGAAAATAGGAGAAACATTTCTCCTCAGGAGTAGGTTACCCAGAAGAAATAATGTGACTGTGCTTAGTTTCTCAGTGACATGTTGGAGAAATAAATGAAGAGCTTTCTCATTTTTTCCACAATTAGTACCTAATTTACCAGTCTAGTAAGTTACCTGTGCGTACATTTTGTGAACAACAAGAGTCAGAAGACTCCACAATTCCACTGGCCTGGTTAGTTAATAACACCGTTTTTTTTTTGTTGTTGTTTTTTTTAAATTTGTAGTTGCTTGACTCCATGCCAACCTTTTTTAATGTAATATCTCCTTTATTTACTATAACACTGTTAAAGTAATTTTGAAGAAGGGAAAACTGAAGCCGTCTTCAAGGGAAGACCGTATTATTAATAAGAGACAGGGTCAGACTTCCCAATGAAGTCTAATCCCAGTCTTCATATTTTTAATCACAATAATAAATGAAATTCTTGATTATTTTACTTTTGAGTGAATGTTAACTCTTATGTTATTCGGGAGACAGAATTGTCCACTGGAGTTAGTAAGATAATGTGTTCTACGTGAGAATCTTCATTTTCTTACTCTTTTTCCCCACCTCTTTGATTTTGTTTTTGTTGTTGAATCATGTTCATAGTTAAAGTCTTCCTCTGGTATGTGCTGGAAGAGACATGAAAACGGATACAAAGTGAATCTAAACATAATTTTTAAAAATATTGTGACATAGTTACATAGGTTTTATTTTTTTGGTTTTTTTTTTTTTAGTATGTTGGAAAAGTTTTGAATTGTAAATGTTTTTCTTGGCAATTTACAATAAACTACACATCTGCAGAAGATCTTAATAGTCTTAGGAAATAAAAAAAATACTTTGGTTTTGAAAATGAGATAAAACATTTAAATAGGTGCTTTTAGAAGTCCGAAACATACTTGGGAATGTGTCTTAATTAAAAGAAGAAAAAGCTCTGTCTTGGATTATTTATTTAGTCTCATTTATCTTAATATTGGCTTCTCCCCCTTTGCTGAAATTTCATCAGTAAGGCTCTGACCTTGTCTGGCCTCTACTCTTTTAAAATTCATATTCCATGTTATGGACTGTGGGAGTAAATGACACAGGAGTAAAATCAGAAATGTCAACAAGATCTTGAAATTTAATAACTACTTGTATTCTTCATGCTGTTCATCAGAATATATCAGATATACAGGATTGTTCTAGGTTTCTGAATTTAATAAATGTGAAAGCTTACTTTAATTGAAGGATTAACGGAAGGAAACAGCCTCTTTCACTAAGACATTTGTGTGACTGACTATATTCTCATAAGGAATCTCATGTTCTAATTTCTTAGAGGCAATTACTTTTTAAAGTCCCGAGAATTGCATGTGATTATCTTTGCTCATTGATATATTTAAAGTTTTAGAGCAGTACATTTAATTAGAACCACATCTGAAAGTGTTCATTTTTTAGAATTTTACTGGTTGGTACTTTTATTTTTGAGGGCATTCAAGCCATAATTAATTTTCAGATCCAATTTATCTGTTTGACTATAAAAAAAACAAACACAGAAACTAGTAAAAGAAGGATTGAATATTCAGACGCTTTGGTTTCAGTTACAGAACCTTATTTTTTAAATTACTTTGAATCGAAGTATAGGAAATGCCATCATAGAATGCTCTATAGTCATCTATCAATAGAAATTTTTATAGTATTATAGTTCCAAAAGAATCTTCGGTAATAAGGGAAAATAATAATTCCAAATTGCATAACATTTTCAGGTACTCAATACTTTTGTCCTTACACATTGTAATGTAAGCAAGGCAATTATTTCTATTTTAGAAATTGAAAAAAATGAACTTTTATCAGAAGGAAGTATTCATTTTGATAAAGGAAGGTAGAATTTTCAGGAATTGTATTGTCTTTTAAAGTCTCATTTGCTTTACTAATAATACTTACAAATTGAACTAATAAAATCAATAATATTAATAAACTGATTAATAAAATTAATATTAATGATTAAAATTAGTAATTAAAATTACTAATACTGCCATTGCAATTTATCTTGATGTTGATTTATTTTGTCTTTATAGCTACAGTATCTCAAATGATATCAGTATAAAAAATAGAGGAAAAAGCTACTCTGCCTTTGCTGACAATTATATAGATAACTTTTTGATCTTTATAAATTTGAACAAATCTGTTGCAAGAGATGGACATCATTTAATTATAGAGTGCTAATTAATAGTTTGTTTTAAACAACTCATTTTGTTATTCCAACAAGTAACAATGTGGGTAATATCTCTTTTATAATTTTAGAAAGTTAATATTTTAAAGAGTAGGCATCCTCCAAATAAGGCTGTCTGACTTGACAGCTCTGAAAGTTGTAAAGCTACATGAAAACTATCTTTAAAAAAAAGTGTATATATATGTGTATATATATATATGTATGTGTGTATATATATATGTATGTGTGTATATATATATGTATGTATGTATATATTTGGTGCTCTTAGGCAAAAGGCTGGATTTGCAAGTCTGTCATGTTTTTCAACAATTTATAGTGCATGTGAAAAGATTTCACTAGATTGATGTTACTTTATACTATTGCTTCACCAAATACATTTTGTAAGAAGAAACTACATACTATTGGTAATATACTCACTTTCAGTGTATAGTCTTAGTTTTTAAATTATAATTAACATAGAAATAAAATTTGTCCCATATATCTTTTCTTTAATGAACTGAAATTAGAGAGTAGAATTGTGATGTTTTTGGATAATATGTGATTTGAAGGAAATGCAACCATGGGAAATAGGATTATTTGGGGTAACTTAGAATGATTAATATGAATAAGGTAGATTACTTCGGATGTACTTGTTTGGTTAGAACCAAAGTAGATTTTAAAAAGTTAGCAAAAAAGACAAGAGCTATCAACTATAGAGCTAAAATGTCTTTTCACATAGTGTTTGGTTTTGAAATATGCATCCTCCTCTATTGACTATAATGATTATTTATACATTTTAATTTCAGTTACCACATGAGTGTATAGCTTTCATCTGTATTTGGCATATTTAGCAAATATTTTGAATTATTTATGAGATAGCTCAGGGGAAAAAAGCTGTAGACCAAAATCAAAGTTGTGCTCTGTTCTCAAAATACCGAATAATATAGATTATATATGCTAACGAAAATAACGCTTTTGTAATATAGCAGCAATATTACAGGTTTGAGGTAAAATGTTATTAACTATCTTGTATTAGTGTAAAAATCTAGGAAAATTCACAATAAGATAATCTGGACCACAGGTTTTATTATTAAACATGATACTATTGAATTACCTCAAAAGCAGCCAATAATCAAGTGAAAGTTTTGCTAATTTGAGATTAGTTTTACATATGTTCAATGTGTATCATGAGGAGAAAAATTATAAAATGTTCTCTTTATTTTGCCTGTAGTGGATGGGAGTGGAACGTAAAATGAGCAGATAAACAACAGAATGGGCTATATGGTAGAATAATAAATGTTGTGTTTAAAAATAGTGAAGGCTTATCGGTAGTTCCTCAGTTAGGAGTGGGGAGTGGATATTTCAAAATAAAGGGAAGGCCTTGTGGAGAAGGCAGCAGAGCCCTTGTCATAATAAAGCCTAATGAATAATTGTTTAGACTTTCATTTTTACTGATACTGTTATAGTTCAGTATGCTTTAACAAAATACCATAGACTGAGTGGCTCAAAGTGGCTTATTTCTTAGGGTTCTGGAAGCTGTGAAGTCCAAGATCAAGGTGCTGGTAGATTTGGTTCCTGTCGAGGGTTCTCTGTCTGGTTTGCAGATGGCCACCATCTTGCTCTGTGCTCAAATGACCTTCCCTTTGTGGAGATAGCAAGCACGTGAGCTCTAATATCTCTTTCTCTTCTTGGGAAGACCCTAATCTTGCTTTGGAGGTTCTATCTTCATGAACTCCTCTATCTCTGATGCCTTCACAAAGGCTCCACTTCTAATGCTGTCACATGAGGATTAGGGCTTCCACCTAGGAATTTTGGGAGGACACAAACATAGCTGTGTGGAAGTAGTGAAGGTAAAATGAGCTGATAAGTTTGGGGTCCAAATATTGCAGAATTGGTGGCCTTCTGAGAAGAGGTTTTTATGTATACTCACACAGAGGAAAGGTCATGTGAGGACATAATAAGACAGCAGCTGTCTACAAGCCCGGAAGGAATGCTATCACAGGAATTCAAAAAGGCAGTCACCATGATCTTTGATTTCTCAGCCCCAGAACTGTGAGAAAATAAATTTCTCATTTAAGCCACCCAGTCAACGGTATTTTGTTATGGCAGTCAGGGCTGACTAAAACCCAAATTTATTTCCTGAGAAAAAAATGCTGTAGTCTTAAACTCTGGGTTTAAAAGAATAAAAAATAAGCTATGAAAAAGTTCAGTTGGGTATTTCATACTTCGTACAGAAATATAATAGTTGAGAAATATTCGGGTGTTATATTTGGATTTCCAACCCCCCCTTTTTGCATTTTATTTTATTTTTTTTCAAAGATTTTATCTATTTGACAGAGGGAGACACAGCAAGAGAGGGAACACAAGCAGGGGGAGTGGGAGAGGGAGAAGCAGGCTTCCCGCTGAGCTGGGAGCCTGATGTGGGGCTTGATCCCAGGACCCTGGGATCTGACCCAAGCTGAAGGCAGACGCTTAATGACTGAGCCATCCAGGTGTCCCCCCCCCCCCCGCTTTGCATTTTAATTCAGAATTGTGATTTCTGTACTTCCCCTTGGTGCCCTGGTAACCAATTAATGTTCACCAAACTCAACAGATAAGTAGACTTGATTGGAAGGACAATGAATTTGCAATTCTAACCATCTATAAAAAAGATCAGATTGATCATTTTCATGGAGAATTCCCTAAGTTATTTAGGGAATGTAGTTATTTAGGATATGTAGGCTTTGCAGATGGAGAGATTGAAATTTATAGTAACCGAAGTGTGGTTTTGTTTCATTTTTGTTTTGTCACATTTAAAAGTGGGCAGAAGACTACTCAAACAACCTGATTGTCTAGTCATTCAATCGATCAGCCTACTGTCCAGGATGGTGCTGACTAATTGTTTACCATTTTGTGCAGATATTGTTGTTCTGTGCACACTACAAATTGATTACATTTTGGAACAGTCTATTCCTGGTTCAATTTGCGAAGTCCCTTAATTGAAACTTGAGGGATCTTTTAACCCATTGTGATATTTGGAATTACAAAAGTCTATAGATCTCTTTAAAAAGTTGTAAATTATCTCTTGAGATAGCTACTATTGCAAGGTTCACTCAGCTCTTTTATGTAAACATACATAATGGTGGTTGCTTCTGTCTTTTGTATCACCTGCAATGTTATCAATGACGACTCATTATTTCTAGCAGAATTTTTATGGCATGTTCTAAAGCAAATTTGTTTTACCCAACATTTTCCATTTTATATGCCCATGTCAAATTAACATCTCACAAGTATATATTTCATTTACTTCACTTAACCTCTTCACCCAGGATATTTTATACTAATGACAAGTGGGCACAATAATTTTGATAAAATTTGTAACTAACTTTATGTTCTATAGGAATCACTTTGTTGTGTACACATGGTTTGTTGTGAAAATGTAACTTTATTTTGTTAGCCTCCTATACTTTTTCGGTCAATGACTGGATAAAAGTCACTTTTCTGGGGACTTTATAATAATAAATTGGCTTTGGTCACTTGAAGTCCTAAAACCAGTTTAAAAAGTTTTAATTCAGAAATTGTGTATTCCCATGAAATAGTCAAAATTCCCAATTTGAGTTGGTATTTATTAACTCCTCTCTCCTCCCCTAGAGGAGAGCTAATGGAAGCCTACAGTAGAAGAGGGGCCACGGGGGTGAGCATTTCCTAGACATGCTCTGAATTTTACCCCCACCAGGTAGAATTAAGGAGAGGAAGGAAAGGAAGAAGGTGCTTGTTGCTGGGCTGGGTAGCTTTAGGGCAAAGCTGGGTGGATGATGGGTCGTATAGGTAATTAAAACTTTTTCTTTTGAGCAGCGATTTTTATGGGTTATTGAGGTATTTCTTATTGGATTCTTCTCTTTGGTAGTTCCTTTGACTCAGCAGACACACATCTTTCTTTGGTGAGAACTTAATGCTAGTTGATTCCATAGCCCGGGTGGCATTTTAGAAAGGCCTCCTCAGAACCACCTAGAATGATAGAACAGTAGTAACATCTACACGCTTCATGCCCGTCTTAGCAGATACTGCCAAGTCAGCCAAAATTGGAGCATAAAATGTGGCATAGTTCATAATGTTTTACTCTATGTCTCTTGTACTAGATTTCATTACAGAATTTTTCTCTTCGTGTTGCATATTTGGCCAAATGGAAATTCTCCTGTTCTAAGGAGCTTCATGAAGAATGTTCTCTAAGTCAAGAGTACTTAGAAAGGTGTGTAAAGATTTTTGTGAACATGTTAATTTTGGTACCGAATTAAATGCAAACCTCCTCTAATAAGGCTGACATCCATGTTTAGATCGTGTAAATCCCAGCTCTTGGTCTAGCATGCATATTACTCACTAAGGAATATCCTAGGTCTTCACTTTTTTTCAGAATTGATATTTCTCTGTTCGTTCTTAAGGAAGAGATAAAATACTGTACAGTATGTTTAGTAAATGTCCTTAATTCCTTTTGTTTTTCTATCTTACTGGGAACTGTGTTAAAAAGAAAATATTCTGTGAATTTTTTTAGTTTATTTATGAACAAGAATAGGAATTTGTAAAAGGTCCAGTTACACTACACTTCCACTTACAGTTGAGTGGGAACAGCAACTAAAAATTCACTGTTTTTTTGTTTCTATGAAGAAATTAGAGAGGGAGCATAGAGGCACAGTATGAAAGGATGTGTGTACAATGCAATTCCTTTGTAAGTTTGATAGCTGGAAATCAGAAGTGTACTTGGCTAGCTTTCTATGATGCATATAACAAGTGACAGGCCATTCAAAGGTTGAAGAAGAGAGATAATGAAATCTTAAATTAGAATAGCTTTCCAAACAGACTGACAGTACTGTTCACAGCAAATTAAAAAGGGATTGACAATTGGAGAGAAAATGGAGGCCTGGAATTTGAGATGAGAATTTTTAATCATCCAGTATTTTGCTTCATGAATAAAATCTTAGCAGATTTCTCCCTAGAGATAAAAAGGCATTTAAAAGATCTTTCTAAAGTCCTATTAAAGATTTTGAATGGACCAAAGATTCCAACCCTATTTTATCTCAAGATAGAAAGATCATATTTTAAAAGTTCAGAGACTGTGAGCTACTTAAGTATTGAAGTTGGATTTACAGTACTTCCTGTCAGTAGAGCAAATGAAGTTCTATTTTAACTTAATGAATAGTATGTGATCCTTTAAAAAAAATTAGTGCTTAAGGTATATAGCATTGGAAAGATAGAGTGATACAGGCCTTGCTAGTTGTATTATTCCTGTGTAAAAGTTGTTTTTGTTTCTTGTCAATGATAGTGAGTAGAAGCTGGGAGAAGTTCCTTATTAGCTCCCATGGTTACTGGGGCCCTTGTCTCCTCTTCACCTGATCTGGAACTTGATAGAAGAAATGTTCCATGACTACCCTTCCAAGTCTGTGAAGACCCGTTGTTGTTTCTGTACTTCCTTTGTGATCACTGCCAACGATGCGGAAATGATCACCAATTACTAGGCCACCTGAGATATAGAAAATAAGACTCCAGGAGAGTTACACAAATATTGAAAGGCTTTATTTTTGAAAGAAAGTAATCTTGTGTTCAATGGTATCTTTAAATTTTTTTTTCCCATTTTGTTTTAAAGATTTGAGAAAGAGAGGGAGAGCACATGTGTGGGAGGAGAAGCAGAGAGGGAGAGAGAATCATTAAGCTGACTCCCTGCTTAGTGCAGAGCCTGGGGTTGATCTCCAGATGCTGGGATCATGACCTGAGCCAAATTAAGAGTCAGCTGTCAAACCAACTGAGCCATCCATGTGCTCCTCAACGGTATTTTTAATATTTAAAATGACTTCGCTATTTAATTTTGATCTCTTGTAATTAGAGGGCATCCTTAACCCATAGAAGAACATCCTTATTCCTGAATAATCCAATTTTTGGACCTTCTTTGCTTATCAGCTGTACCCGAAAGTAATTTTTCAGCCCATACATGCCACTTTTCCCGTTTCTAATAGAAAGGTTAATGGAAAAAGTCTTTTCTCACCTGTATTTTTGTCATTTATTGTTTGAAGTTTTTGTATCATCAAATTTAAAATAACATTTTTTCATAAAATGGTTTTCTTGGGATACCTGGGTGACTCGGTTGAGCATCTGCTTTCAGCTCAGGTAATGACCTCAGGGTCCTGGGATTGAGCCCCATGTCGGGCTCCGTGCTCAGTGGAGAGCTGGCTTCTCCCTCTGCCTCGTCCCTCCCCCTGCTGGTGCATGTGCACTCTCTTTCTGTCTCAAATAAGTAAAATCTTAAAAAAACCCAAATGCTTACTTGCTAAATGTTAACAACTTTTAAGCAATAATTTTGCATATGTATTATTTCTGGTAATTTGACCTAAAAATTCCTTTTTGTAATTAGCTTCAAAACCAGTTTTCTAGTCTAGGGAATAAAAAATAAAATAATTACCATATTAAAATACAGCCAAATTTTTTCACCACATTTAATTCAAAAAGGTAGATTAATAGCTGTTTGAAACATAAATCCTGAAAAGGCCAAAATGTCACCAATTTAAAATAAAATTTATGTGGGCGCCTGGGTGGCTCAGTGGATTAAAGCCTCTGCCTTCAACTCAGGTCATGATCTCAGGGTCCTGGGATCGAGCCCCGCATCGGGCTCTCTGCTCAGCAGGGAGCCTGCTTTCTCCTCTCTCTCTGCCTGCCTCTGTCTACTTGTAATCTCTCTCTCTCTCTGTCATTTAAATAAAATCTTAAAATTTATGATAAGGAGCTACAAAATGTTTAAGACATAGAAGCTTCTCTCAAGTATATAATTGATAGAACTGAGTGATAACCATCTATAATTTTAAGACCATGCAAATATTAGGTATATAATCATCCTAACGCTGAAAGCTCTTTTTGTTGTAGCGAAGTCACTGATCATATTTATTTATTTGTATTTCACTTAATTATTATTTTTTGTTATTTAAACCAAGTCCAGTTAAAATCTTAAGAGTCTAAATTTACTCACCTTATTGTCTGATATCTTTTATTCTCAGAAGGATGTGTAGGTTGGTTTTGAAAAATTTTGAAAGGTTTCTGAAATAGAAAAATTGAGAAGTCCTACAATGATAAAGTTGGGAGTACAGTGGATAGCCTTTAATAGAAATGGAGAATGGTACCAAAAATTAAAAAAAAAATTAAGGGCTAGGGAAATTTTAAAATTATGAAAGGAAAATGATAGTCCAGTGACTGTTTAAATAAACAATGATTTAGCAAAAATAGAATTGGCATTTGTGAGAATATTTTAATACGTCTCATAGTGCTTACTTCAGAGGTCTGTTAAGAGGATTAGAAGAATGCACATAAAATACGCAGACCATTGTTAGATGAGTGTTAAAATATATCCTACTCTTTCAGCAGCCCTCATTTTCCTAAGAAAATTTAGCTGTAGAGGTGACTGGGTGGCTTAGTTGGTTAAGCGTCTGACTGTTGATTTTTGGCTCTAGTCATGGCCTCAGGGTCATCGGATAGAGCCCATGATAAGGCTCCGCACTCAGCAGGGTGTCTGCTTGAGGTTCTCTCCCTCTCCCTCCCTCTCTGCCTTTCTCCCATTCATGTACGTGCACGTGCTCTCTTCTCAAATAAATAAATAAATCTTAATTATACCTAAGTTTTCTTTGTTTTTAATTTTAATCTTAGTCTAATAAATGTCATCTGTAAGTTCTGAATATATAATTGAGCTCATATACACACCTTGTTTTTCATTCATTCAAGTTATAAGAAATCAGTGGTTTTTTTTTTGAAGATTTTATTTATTTATTTGACACAGAGAGATCAGATCACAAGTAGGCAGAGAGGCAGACAGAGAGGAGGAAGCAGGCTCCCTGCTGAGCAGAGAGCCCGATATGGGCCTCGATCCCAGGACCCTGAGATCATGACCTGAGCCGAAAGCAGAGGCTTTAACCCACTGAGCCACCCAGGCGCTCAAGAAATCAATGTTTTAATAAATATTCAACAAAACAGAATTATAGAATTCCAGTATCAGTGAACTAAGTTAGAATTATTTGATACTGATTAGTTTCTTTTTATAGCTCTTTGGTCAAGGTTATTACTATATCCTGTGTAGTTCTTGAACATGAACTTCACATTTTGAGGTTTTAGTATTTTAATGAATAGACTTAGTCTGAAAATTTGAAAATATATTTACTTGGAAGAACATAAAGTTCTTAATTTGCGGGTCTTTTGTGTAATAAGCGGTATATTTTCAGAGCTGATCAGATTTTAATCTTTGAAGTTCAGTTAAGTTTACTAAGCATAAATGATAAACAAAATATTTTGCTACCATAAAGCCAATTCTTAGGTATTGCTAAGGCTATCTGGGTATTTAAGTATTTTACTCTTAGGGCATTACATACATTGTTTCTATCTTTCTCTGAAAGGGTGTGCTAAGATTGAAAGTGATCTCTATTTTTTTTTTTAAAGATTTTATTTATTTATTTGACACAGAGAGAGAGATTACAAGTAGGCAGAGAGGCAGGCAGAGAGACAGGGAGAGGAGGAAGCAGGCTCCCTGCTGAGCAGAAAGCCCGATGCGGGCCTCGACCCCAGGACCCTGAGATCATGACCTGAGCCGAAGGCAGAGGCTTTAACCCACTGAGCCACCCAGGCGCCCTAAGAAAATCTTAATAAACGTACACTAGTTTACAAGGATCTAATTGTATAGCTGGTATTGATTTATACAGAGAATGACAAAATCGGAATACAAGAATGAAAGTAAGGGTGTTAAATTAACTGTGACTCATGAGCATTTTGTATATGACAGTATTACAGCAAACTATGTAGAGTATGAGCTATATGTAGTAATTATTAGGAATTAGGTAGAAAGATGAGTTATTTGGACTGTGTGTCACATAATAGCAAAATATTAAAATATTTTCTCCCTGCCTTTCAGGATTTTCAATATGTGGCCAACTTTTTCTCCTCTCTTTATCAGAGCAGTCTTTTCCATGGAACCATGTCCAACAGATGATTTCAGAGACAGTCCCGACAGGCTTTTATTATGTTGTTCCTTTTGTGTTCTTCTATGTAAATCATAATTAAAAGAGAAGCCATCATTGTCTAGTTTATAGGTTTTCAATAAGTTAAAAAGAATCGTTCCATGAATGCACTTTAAGTGAGCGTTTTGTTCTACATGCCGAAGCTTAGTAGAGACTGCATTGCTCATCTGTATCTGAGTCTCTTTTTTTAGACAAATTGGAGGGTCATACCTTGTCCTACCTGCAACCAGTCCTTGACTGGTGCTGCGCTGCGGGTTATCGTGGTAGTGCTGTGTGTCGCTTTTCAGCTGGTAAATTTAAATGTCTGCATTAGGTTTTCTGAAACTGTCTTCCCTCCCCATGACCATATGGGTGCAAATGGATGAAACTTGAATCTAAGTCCCTGAGTTGAGTGAGTACCTGCTGCCAAGACTAACCCCTCTTCCATACCTGGATCCCACTAACAATAAGCTATGGGTTTTTGGATGAGTGAGGAAAAAGACCCAAACTACTTTAATGCTTTACCCACTAAAATCATATACATATTATATGCATGTAAATATTCATACACACTCACATACTCACATAGCAACTATATTCTGATGGTTCTACCTACCTGACCTCTAAAATACTACTCGTTGATCTATTTACCTTTGTGTCATCATTGTGTTTATAAAATGACTAACTTCCTGACTTCTCTGCTTTTCAGGATTTTTTCCCCCAAATACTTGAAAATCAGAACTTTAATCTCGAAATTTGTCTCCAAAATAAATTTTAAAGCTTGATATTTACCAAATATTAAATTACTTAAACAGATTTATCTACAGCTATAAAATAAATGTCACTTGTATTCTCTTACTCTCAATCTTTTATTCTGTTTTTCTTTCGTTAATCCAGATTTTTAAAATATGACTGCTTAGGGAAAACAAGAACTCAAAGCTTTCTCTATTAGGACATTGAATGATAGATTGATTTCAGACTGACAGTTTTAAATCCACATTTTAGTTCATTTCCAAGTCAACAGTCAAATTGAAGTATTATAAAAATAGATAAATCCTACATGATAGTCTCTGTAGTCTTGAAATGATAGTCTCTAATTTATCAGTTTGTCTTAAAAAAACTAAATTATTACAATATGTGATGTTTCCCACTGACATGATTAGACTGTTGATAACTTATGACAAAATATAATTGAACTTACATGTCCTCAGTAATCACTAGGGTAGAAGACATTTTCAAAATAAGAGATATAAGTTTAATCTGGGTTAGTTGGCTATAAAGAATATACATATATAAAGAATATAGATTTTTTAATAAATTATATGTTGCAATAATTTGTTGAAATATTTCTGTTAAGTCTTATGATGAAGCAGAAAGTGTTCATGAAAATTGAAAACAATAAGGGTCTTCAGTCGGTCAAATTGGAATAGTATATGCCTTCATGATTTTCAGTGTAAGGATGAACTATGTTATTTAAAAGTTTCATTTTGGCGCTTTTAGGTTTTCATTTGTTTTATGAGTTCTGGGACTAATTTGGCATTTTATTGGTGTTCATTTGTTGAATTTATGGGGAAGTAATGAAGATCTCATGTGTGGTCCATCATCTTCTGTCCACATCCCCAAGATTTTGGCCATGCTGAGTTCAGACCTTCTATTGTAGTAAAGATGTGGAAGGACGATTTTGTATAGTGGAAGTTGAAAATTCTGTTGTGACCAAGACATTCTTAATTTCAAACTTAAAATTCTTTCAGTACATACAGTAGTATATGTGCATAGTTATTTTCTTCATATTTTCAGTTTATGTTAGTGTATAGTTACTACAAAATTAATCTATTCATATAATCATATAAGCACTTAGAAGAATCCCTGAGGATAGGAGTCTATAAAGGAGTGTTATATTTATATATGTGTTATATCTGCACTTACATTTGTATTTGGTATAAATAGTAAGGTATAGATTTCAATGTAAAAGAGTGCCAAGTATTTAAATTCCTTTTTATCTTAGATAACCATAAACTCCTGGTCTTAACTATGATTTATACATCTCAAAAATGATAAATTTAAAAAATTTCTAAGCTCTATTTAGAAAATAACACTAAAACATTTGCCAGAAAAATAAAAATTGTTTGAATAACCTGAAAATTGAAATATTTAAAATGCCATTTCAAATCGTAATCCCGATTTTATTTTGTATAAATGCACATATGTATATATTTCCTATATGTATAGCATTTGAGTGTAGAACTTTTTCCAGCAAACTGCATTGATTAAAATTTCATTTAAAAACCCCTTAAGCTAGGGGTACCTGCGTGGCTTAAAAAAAAAACAACACAAAACCTTAAGCTAGGAAGAAAAGCATCCTTCCATAGTCTGTATTTTCATGTTGATAGCATAAATGTCAGCTTCTTCTGAAGTAAGGGAAAGAATTGTTAGAAGTGGACATAACAATGTTCATGAAGTTTAGAGAAGTTTTCATTTTAATGAACACATTTTTTAAGCTTAACACCCGTGAAAGATTTATTAAATAAAAGATGCTAAATTATAGACAATAACAGATTTTTTTAGAAAGTTTTTTTTTTTTATTAGAGAGGGAAAGAGAGCAGGAGCAGGGGGAGGAGAAGAGGGAGAGGGAGAAGCAGACTCCCCGCCAGAGCAGGGAGCCTGATGTGGGGCTCCATCCCAGGACCCTGGGGTCATGACTTGAGCTGAAGGCAAAGACAACCCACTGAGCCACCCAGGTCACCCAATAAAAGGAAATACTAAAATTTGGTTTAAAAAATAGTAAATTTCCTATTATATGATAAGATGGATTCCAGTTGGTGGAAAGATCACCAGGCACATCTTTGGAAGGAAGGGAAAAATTTGCATTTAGGAGAAGCTTTGAGAAATGCAAAGAAATAGTAAGTTGAACTGCAATGTCATTACATTTGGAATTTCCAAGGCATAAAAAATGGTTTTTTCTGTCCTCACACATACACAAAAATTGGTTTCAAGTTTTGACAGTGTCTAGAAAGGCTATCATAACTAAGTGCTGTTAAAATGAATTAAATGGCATTGATTATGTACATTATAAGTATATGTGAGTTTAAATACATGATAGAAAAATATCTGGTGCCCATAGTGATTCTCAGACACACACACATCCCTACCTTCTTGTAGAAGATATTGCTACTTTTTTAAAGCATATGTAATTTTAAAAAGAAAAAATTTCAAGAAAGTTAATGAAATACAGAAGCATTTTTTAAAATTGGAATTATAATCGATACCTAACATTCTATTAGTTTCAGGTATACGGTATAAAGATTTGATACATGTATACATTGTGGAATGATTACATTAAGTTTAGTTATCTATCACTAAGCCAAGTTAAAAAAAAACAAACCTTCTTTCTAGCAGTGAGAATTTTTAAGATTTACTCAGCCACTTTCAAGTATGCAATCCAATATTGACTATAGTCGCCATACTGTACGTTCTGCCCCCATGACTTAATTTATAACTTAGACTTTGTATCTCTTAACCTCCTTCACCCACCCACCCCGAACTCTCCTCCACCAGTCTGTTAGCTGTGCTCTGAGTTTTGTTTTGTTCATTCATGTGTTTTTTGTTTTTTTTTTTTCAGATTTGACATAGAATTGAAATTATATGGTGTTTGTCTGTGGTTTGTTTCACTTAGCAAAATACACTCCAGATCCATCCATTTTGTTGCAAACAGCAAGATGTCATTCATATTTTTTATGGCTGGGTAATATTTCATTGTGAAATATTTTGTTGTATACACACACACCACATCTCTTCCATTTAACTGTTCATAGGTACTCGGGCTGCTCCCATACCTTGGCTATTGTAAATAAGGCTGTAGTCAACATAGGTGTGCATATATTTTTTTCCAATTCATGTTTTTGTGTTTTTTGTTTGATTGGTTTGTTTTGTTTTGTTGGTTTGGTTTTGGGTTTTTTTTGGATAAATACCCAGAAGTGCTATTACTAGATCATAGGTAGTTCTATTTTTCATTTCTTTTTCTACTTTTAAGCTTTTTGATGAACCTCCATATTGTTTTCCATGTGGCTATACCAATTTACATTCCCTCCCATCAATAGCACACCAAGTGTTCCCTTTCCCCCATATCCTCACTAACACTTGATCTTGTCTTCTGAATACCTGCCGTTCTGACTGGTGTGAGGTGGTATCTCATTGTGGTTTTGATTTGCATTTTCCTGATGAAGAGTGATGTTGAGCATCTTTTCATGTGTCTCCTGGCCATCTGCATATCTTCTTTGGAAAAATGTCTGTTTCAGTTCTCTGTTTTAATTGGATTGTTTTTTTGGTTTTTGTTGTCACGGAGTAGTGTGAGCTCTTGAAGTATTTTGGATATTACTCCTTTCCAGATACATGATATTCAGATAGGTTCTTGATTTCAGTCAGTTGCCTTTTCATTTTGTTGACTATTTCCTTCACTGTTCCGAAGCTTTCTAGTGTGATGTAGTCCAGTGTATCTTTGTTCTTGTTGCTCTTGGCTTTGGAGTCGGATTCAAAACATTATTACCAAGACTGACATGAAGGAGCTCCCTGTCTGTGGTTTAAGAGTTTTATAAATTCAGATTTTACAGTCAAGTCTTTAACTCCTATTTTGAATTAACATTTGCATATGGTGTAAGATACTGATTCAGTTACATTTGTTTTGCATATAGCGTCCAGTATTTCCAGCAGTATTTACTGAAGAGCCTGTCCTTCCCTGCTGCACGATCTTGCCTCCTTCATTGTCAATTAATTGAGCATGTATTCTGGAGTTTATTTCTGGGCTTTCCGCTTCCATTGATCTATGTGTAAGTTTTTATGCACAGGCTTTTGGTTTTAAACACAAAATGTTGGCAATGTCATATTTTGAATAGCAGATAAAAAGGCAAAAAAATGGGAGATTGATAGTTTGGTTGAATAAATGTAAGAGAATTTCGGTTGAATCAAAGAAATAAAAAGGCTTTGCTTCAGACTGATTTGGAAGGCCAGAGAAGCTGACAAATAATAGAAAAGATGCTGGCTTCCATCAGTTTGATATGGAACACAAAGTGACAGGAGAGTGCAGGCTTCTTTTAAAAATGTGAATAAGATTAATATCAAAGAAAAGGCATCCTGGGGAAAAATGGCAAAGTCTATTTTAGTGAGCCATCCGTGTTTGTATCAGAATGTTAACTGTGTGTTTAAGATTAAATGGAGTTTATTTCTTCTTAACAATCGCCTAATTTTGTCTTAGGAACCAAAAAAATTTAAAAAGTCTTGATCTGTTTGTTACCTCCTGAAACTACATTTTCCTGAAAGGTCGATTGATATTTTCTTTTCCAGAATAAAAATGTGGTAGACTTCTCCCTAATTAAATCTCATCACTCTTGCCTTCTGATGAATCAGGGTGGTTGGCATTTGTGCATTCAGAGCCGATACTGATTTAAATCATTGCTGAGAGTCAAAGGTGGTAAGTGCATTGTGGAAGAGAGGCACACAGTGATGGTGAGAAGAGCATGTTCGGCAATTTGAAGTCTTTTTATAATATGTCTACGACTCCTGTGGTAGAACTTTATGGTTTTAGAAGCCCATGTAATCATCGAGCCTCTGTCTCCTGAGGCTCCATAAGTGTAAAGGCAAAACAGATCACCTCATCATTCTGAGGGAGGCAGAAGGGAAATTGCTGCTTCTCTGAGTATGCAGCGAGCATTAGTTATAGTGTTCTACATACAAGAGGTGTGGGCATTGTATCCCTGGGTACTTGATTTAAGTCAATAACTATTTTAAAAAGCAAAATTAAAAAAAAAACACATTAGAAGATGATGGGTCTTTATTGGTTTCAGTATCTTTATTTCCTCTCTCCATGGACTGTGAGGCATGCATAGATACATGGAATTTGTATTCGGTGCATTTATTTTAATGCAGATGTGAAAATCAGATTTGAAAGGCACATTTTGCTTCTGCTTAAATGAAATCTGTAGGCGTGCCTGGGTGGCTCCATCAGTTAAGCGTCTGCCTTTAGCTCAGGTCATGATCCTAGGGTCCTGGGATCAAGCTCCACATCAGGCTCCTTGCTCAGCGGAGAGTCTGCTTCTGCTCCTTCCTCAGTTTCCCTTAGTCTCCTGCTGCTTGTGCTTGCTCTCTCTCTCTGACAAATAAAATCTTTAAGAAAAAAAAAAAAACAACTTTAGACAATAAAGCATTCTGCCCACTGATTACTTTTTATGGGGAAAGATGTTCTTGTTAAGGAGAGGTCCACATTGTTTCATTTTGGCAATCTCTCTTTGATAAGTAAAGCTTCGTCAGTCCCTGAGGATTTGTAGAGCTTATTGGTGTCAATAACGGACTTCATTCAAACCACTACTTTGAAGAGTTACTGAAACAGTGACTCCTCATCCTGATTCTTCCATGTACCTTTCATAGCTAAGCTACAGATTGAATTCTCTAAGTGCCTGTGAGATAACTCTTTTTAATGGATTGCCCTCAGGTACCCCCCATTATGCTTAAAATTGACTTCATCACTGTTGTCCCAAATACCCCCCTGCTCCAAGGTTCATATCTTTGTTAATAGTGTTTTTCAGGCCCAAGCCAGAAAACGAGTTTTCTTTTTTTCCCCTTTTCCTATTGTCTGTCACTACAATCTGCAGATGATTTCTCCTCTTCTTTCTATTTAAAAAGATTTATTTTTTTTTTTCAAAGAGAGAGAGAGAATGAGGTGGGGAGGGGCAGAGGCAGAGGGGGAGAATCTCAAGTCAACTCCCCGATGAGCGTGGAGCCTGACAGAGGGCTGGATCTCCCCACCCCGAGATCATGACCTGAGCCAAAATCAAGAGTTGAATGCTCAACTGAGTGACCCAGGCACCCCTTTCCTCTTCATCTTTTGATTCTCTTTGCATTCTCCAGGTGTACCACTTTTTTTTTAAGTTCAGACAGTTATTATTCCTCACTAACCTGACTGTACTAGCTTTCTCTCTTCCCCATTCACATCTGTCTTGCTTTTTATCTATATTCAGTCTTCCTTCATAATAACTTCCGGGGCAAGTCTCAAGTGCAAATATGTTTATTTTGCACATCAGCTTATATGTCTCTATAATTCTCAGAATAAATTTATTTTGTTTTTAGTGCTCCTGGATCATCATGGCTGTGTGTCTCTAATCCCAGTCTGCCCCTGTCATCCCACACCCCGCTTTCAACCATTTTGAATAATATCCAACTCTTGGAATGCCTCTTTAAAAACAAACGAAACAAGCAACATCAAACAAAAATCCCTTTGCCCTGCACGGGGTGATCACTGAATCAACCCCCTCATCTTCCTATAACATCTCCAACTGTTCTTTCTTTCTTTATTTTTAAAGATTTTATTTATTCATTTGAGAGAGAGAGTGAGAGAGAGCATGAGAGGGGAGAAGGTCAGAGGGAGAAGCAGAGTCCCCATGGAGCTGGGAGCCTGATGTGGGACTCGATCCCGGGACTCAAGGATCATGACCTGAGCCGAAGGCGGTTGCTTAACCAACTGAGCCACCCAGGCGCCCTCCAACTCTTCTTTAAAACCATGTTTGCCACCTCCTCCAGGAACTTGGGAGTGACCACCACACCTTCCTCTGACTCTCAAAAAACATTTACTTAGCTTCATAGACAGGTTTACTGTTACTAGAGTCTGGGATACAAAAGCAAAATTTGATGTAAGCTGCTTTGATTTATCTCTCTGTCCTCTCTATTAGATTTAGAGCAACTTGAGAAGAATTTTCACAATTTATTTATTTATTTATTTTTAAAGATTTTATTTATTTGACACACAGAGAGAGAGATTACAAGTAGGCAGAGAGGCAGGCAGAGAGACAGGGAGAGGAGGAAGCAGGCTCCCAGCTGAGCAGAGAGCCCGATGCGGGCCTCAATCCCAGGATGCTGAGATCATGACCTGAGCCGAAAGCAGAGGCTTTAACCCACTGAGCCACCCAGGCGCCCACACAATTTATTTGAATTTAATTCCAAGAGCCTCGTCAAGGATTATTAATGTTTTTTGAATGATTGAATACAGTGCTGGAATTAGAACTTCACCTCTCTAGGATTTCATTTATTATAGTACAAGTGCCCAGACCATTTTTAATCTATTCGTTATTCTTTTGTGNATCCCAGGATGCTGAGATCATGACCTGAGCCGAAAGCAGAGGCTTTAACCCACTGAGCCACCCAGGCGCCCACACAATTTATTTGAATTTAATTCCAAGAGCCTCGTCAAGGATTATTAATGTTTTTTGAATGATTGAATACAGTGCTGGAATTAGAACTTGACCTGTCTAGGATTTCATTTATTATAGTAC
Source organism: Ailurus styani (assembly GCA_002007465.1). NCBI lineage: Eukaryota > Metazoa > Chordata > Mammalia > Carnivora > Ailuridae > Ailurus > Ailurus styani. Next base: position 386,055 of record LNAC01000698.1, on the reverse strand, counting down.
AAGTGCCCAGACCATTTTTAATCTATTCGTTATTCTTTTGTGTCACATGTATCTGTTGGGATATTCTGGCATTGCAGGAAGGCTGAGTTCTTATCCTTGAAAACTGTTCTAGATCATAAAGCCATTCTGTTTCTCTGTGAATTTCCTATTTGTTAGTATCACTACTGTCTATTATCTCCTTAGAATGCTTTATATCAGTCTTTCCATGGCGAGTCCTTTGTCTTTCATGTTTCAGCTTAAAGTATTTCTTCAGAAATAATATTCCTGACAGACCTGTCTAACATGGCCACCTAGTCAATCTCTGTGACATCCCCAGTTTCAATTGTTTAAATGGCACTAAACAACTCTAGGTTATTTATTCAGGTTTATTGTGTGTGTGACTTCTATTAGGGTGTTACAAGGCTTGACTTTGGGAATGACCCTCTAGCTCTGAAGAAAGAGCCCGCTAACTCTGGCCCACTGACCCACCACTTATTTTTGTAATTGAAGTGTTATTTATATATCTTTTTATTTGAGTATAGTTGACATACAGTGTTAGATTAGTTTCAGGGGTACAACACAGCGATTTGGCAAGTTTATACATTATTATGTTCACCACAAGTGTAGCTCCTGTCTGTCTCCACACATCACTACGCTATTCTATCATTAACTGTATTCATTATGCTTTGGATTTTTTTGGTAATTTTTTTTTAAATTCCTGTGACTCCATAACTGGAGGTCTATATCTTCCATTTCCCTTCATCCATTTTTCCCAGTCCCCATCCTCTCTAGCAACTGTGAGGTTGTTCCCTGGATATAGAAGTTTGATTCTGCTCTTTGTTTATTTTTGTTTTTAGATACCATCCATGAGTGAAATCATATGGTATTTGTCTTTCTCAGTCTGACTTATTTAGTGTAATACCCTTTAGGTTCATCCATGTTGCCTCACGTAGCAAGAGCCCATCCTTTTCTATGGCTGCATAATACTCCATTATGTATATAAAATACATATATATGTATGTGTATACCACACCTTCTTTATCCATTTCTCTGTTGATGGACACTTAGGTTCCTTCCATAGCTTGGCTATTATAAATAATGCTGCAACAAACATAGGAGTGCATGTGTCTTTTCAAATTATGTGTCACTATTTTTTTTAGGTTAATATCGGAAAATGGAATTACCAGATCATAGGTATTTCTATTCATAATTTTTTGAGGAATCTCCATACTGTTTTTTATAGCAGCTGTATCAGTTTGCATTCCTATCAACTGTGTACAGTGGTTCCTTTTTCTCCACATGTTTGCCAACACTTTTTTGCCTTTTTTTTTTTTTTAAACTTTAGCCATGTAAATAAAGTTTTATTGGGACAAAGTCACATCCATTTGTTAATGTTTGACTTCTGGCAACTTTTTTCTACAGTTTCAGTGTGAGTCGTTGTGACGAGACTATGTGGGTCATAGACCTAAAAGTATTTCCTATCTGGTCCTTCAAGAAAAATATTTACCTACTGCTGCTCAAGGGCTTAGATCAGTGCCTGCACGGACAGGAGCTCAATAAATGTTTGGTAGATGAGCATATGATAGAAATTAGGTGAGTAAGAAATAAAGCACACAAATTGGGAGATACTCAATAGGAAGCTTCTTAGGTATTTTTGTTGACTTAAAGGGCTTCTTAAAAACTGGACTATGGTGTATATACTAGCTTCTTCAAAACGTGTGTGTTAAAAGGGGTTGATCTGTTACTGAACTTGAAGTAAAGCTGAAGAGATGACCAAAGAACTGGAGATGATGGGACTCCTCCAGTTCAGGTGATAACACTCACCTGTCACTTTGTATAGAAGGGAGGAGAAGGAATTCTTGGGTTATTTGTACCTGCTGAGAATGTAGCATAATGAAGGTTACACTAAAAATGTTTTACCCTTTACTGAAAATCACCTCTAACTTCAAAAGGTGACCTGACACATGAGAATATATTCATTTAGTCTTTCATTTACTTAAAGCTATTTTTGAATAATTAACCATGTTAGTCATTACTGTTCCTTGAATGCCTACTGTGCATTAGATATAGCATTATTTGCATTTTCCTAACAACCCCAGATATCCTAGATACTGTTCTCTTCATCTTCTACCTGAAAAACGAGAACCCTTGGGCGCCTGGGTGGCTCAGTGGGTTAAAGCCTCTGCCTTTGGCTCAGGTCATGATCCCAGGGTCCTGGGATCGAGGCCCACATCGGGCTCTCTGCTCGGCAGGGAGCCTGCTTCCTCCTCTCTCTTCTCTCTCTGCCTGCCTCTCTGCCTACTTGTGATCTCTCTCTCTGTGTCAAATAAATAAATAAAATCTTTAAAAAAAAAAAGAAAAACGAGAACCCTGTACATTTGTTCAGTTTGCCCAGTGTTGTATAACTGTATATTAAACACAGAACGGTCCAATACCATTACCTTTTCCACTATATTCTAGGCATTGGAGGAAAAATAAACAACAGTGTCTACCCTAGTAACAGTTAACAGGAAGCATGCAAATAAACAAGGATGTGATTGTGATTGCAGTCTACGAGAAAAGCTGTAGGAGGCTGAGGAGGTTTATATTTTGCTAACTGAGGGGCAGATGGGCTAGGAAAAATCACAGCGGAGCCCGGAGAGAAGGTGATGCTGGCTGTCCGAAGGGAGGAGGAGGTTGGTGAATGGGCATGGTAGACCGAGTCCCAAGAGAAGACAGTATGTGCAGTGCCATGGGAGGCAGGCAGCAGCGCTGTTCACTCTGAGGAGGGCACAAGTCGCATTGTAGCTTAGGTTTATGGCACATGGAAAGGCAATGGAAGACCCAACCGGGAGATTGGGAAGACAACAGATAAGACCAGCTTTTATGGAGAATAACTGAAGACTTAGAATTAGGGAGGGCATCTGTGGAGTAGAACACTGTGGCAACGGTGGGAAGAATGGGTGAAAGGTTGGTGAAATTGAAAGCAGGGAGACTATCTGAAGGTTATTGCTAAAGACCTAAGTGAATGTGGCCCTAGAGTAAGACAAGATGAGTACGTAGGGGCTTTAGTACCAACATAACCTGGTTCTTTACCATCGTCTGTTACGCTTAGCAGATCATAAAACCTTTGAGCCATTTCTAAGAGGGCAAATGACTTGTTTTGAGCAGGTGTTGAATTGTTTATATTTTAAAATTCTGTCAAAAGAGCTTGAGCTTCTTCCCCAATTTGACCTTGATAAATTTAAGCTTTTGTGGGATATATAGCTATGATGTATTGATTTACTATTGAGCACATGATTTATTAAGATAAAAAATAATTATTACTAAATTATTTGCTGAACAACACAGTAGCCAGGACTGATAAATATAAATTTTGTGTGTCAAAAACTGTAACCTGTACATTAAAATCTAAATAAATCATGCTCAGTGTGTCATAAGCATCCTGAAAGCTGATAGTTGGTGTATTTTTGTAGTGTCTATTAGTATAGATAGGCAAGTATGCCCTAAGTGTTCTGTGGGTATGTATGCTGGATGCATATGGACAATTCTATATTTACGTGCAACCAGAGAGACAAGGGTATTAACCTCATGTCTCAGAAATGATATTGGAGGGGCACCTGGTGGCTCAGTCGTTAAGCATGTGCCTTCGGCTCAGGTCATGAGCCCAGGGTCTTGGGATCGAGCCCCGCATTGGGCTCCTGCTCAGTGGGGAGTCCGCTTCTCTCTCTGCCTTCTACTCCCCCTGCTTGTGTTCCCTCTCTCTCGCTTTGTCTCTGTCAAATAAATAAATAAAATATTTTTAAAAAAGAAAGAAGTAGATTTTATTCACTAGTCTATAACAACTTAGTCCAATATCTTAGATTTGTTTTCTTTTCACTGTGAAGCAGTGTGTGGTGTTTCAACCAAGTGATTGCTCTTCTTGTTTCTGGCCAGCTCCCACGTACTCTGTTTCTGTGCACCTGCTCTTTCCACCTTAAAAATCACCAGGCAGGTCTTCGTTCTGAAACGGGCTGACGCAAACCCGTGTGCACCGGACGGCGCGTGCCTCGTTGACAGCATCACCCTGTTCCCCAGGAGCCTTGTTATCCTTCTTCCTCAGCCGTATCCTGTTAGTCAGCTCCACTACTCTCTGATCCTTGTTAGTGAATTTAGGAGTCCAGTTTTACACGTAGACCCTGACCTGCCTGTGCGCTTAGGCAGTCTGCGAGCTAAGGCACGGATTTCCCAGCTCTAATCTGGTCTGTAATTCTCAGCCTGAGTTTCCTCTCAGCGTTACCGGAACTGTGTGTTCAGAACTCCACGTACACGTGTGCGTGTGTTGCTTCCGGCACATCGATTAGATCTTGTGTAATTTCTTCTACACAGTATGTCTCTGCTCTATTCAGGGCTGCGTTCACCTTTGTGGTTTGATTTCCGGAGCACTGGAAGTATCCCATTGTAAAAATTACCTCCTCTCCCAAATTACATGGTATATTAAATGATACCATTGGGTTTTTTTTTTCTTCTTTTCTTTCAGTTTGCATTCTCTTGTAATGTCAATGGTTTTGTAAGAGTTAACACACTTTTTTCTTCATGTAATGTAAAGTGAGGTAGTTTTGGCCATTAATTTGGGGCCAAAGTGAGAGAAAATGTTCCTTTAGGCAAGGGGAGAATACAAGGTTTTAATTCCTCATCCTAGCGTTTTAGCAGCCCCATCAGAATTGTTCCATCAAGACATTTTTACTTTTATTTTTGTTATTTTTTTTTTTTTAAGATTTGAGAGAGAGGGAGAGAAGGGGAGAGACCACAAGTAGGGGCAGGGGCAAAGCGAGAGGGAGAGAGAATCTCGAACAGAGTCCATGCTGAGAGAGCCCAACACGGGGCTCGACTTGAGGACCCTGAGATCATGATCTGAGCTAGGCACCCCCTTCAAGATACTTGTAAAAAATAATTTGTATGCTGGATATTAAGAAATAAGTAAGATAATAATGACAAGGAATGGTGATATTTCTTGGGCAGTTAGTAAGTCACAGTGCTCTAAGTGCATGTAATCTTGAACATGGCTCTATGAGACTCTTACTAGTCCCATTGCTTAGGTGAGGAAAATGAGGTGTGAGAGAGGTTCATTTTCCCAAGGTCAGTTCCTTATCGCATCAAGACCTGGGGTCTATGAGTGGGAAGGCAGTCAGTGAGTGTAGTCTTTGCTTCAACTACATATATTCACATATGAAAGTCACGAATGCTAAGTATTCAGAGGAAAGGATCCCACCAGGAAAATATTATATGTGTTGAAAAACAAAAAGCCCTCAACTTGAGGTTTTTTAAAAATTTGGTCTTAATAGAATATTCTCATAGGGCTCCCAACTCCATTTGACCGGTCTCAGAGTTTATTTTTTGGGGGGAAATTCCCATATTTTATTTCACTTTTAAATTTTTAAATTAAAGATGTTTAGGGCATTTTTAGGTATTTTCATTTGTTCAAAATTGAGCAGGCTCTGTGTTTACTGAAATAAAAAGCTAATATGTAGAAATAGGCATCTAACTTTTTTAACAATTTTAATTACAAATAGTCAAATTTATGATAAAAATTACTTTGGAATAGTATCATTGGGGCAATTGGATCATCTTTAGGCAATTAGTCTAAAGTTGCTATTTTATATTTATAAATTATGTTTTCACATTTTAAATGGTATTTCAATCACATGATTCCAGTGAAGAATACCTCGTGTGAGAGCTTCTAAATAAAACAGATGGAAGTGGCTTCATTACAAATTAAATAGAATTACAGTCTCATTGCTGTATATAAAAGTAATGTTACTGTTCAAGTAAAATAACTGTTAAGACTAAATATGCTGAGCTGGGGAAGGAAGCTTTCATCTGTGTGAAACAGCTGAAGGAGGTATGTACCATACAGGTTTTAAGCGGCTGAGGAAAGGACTGTAATCATAGCCATTGCTCACGGATTGTGTTTTATTCATTAACTTGTTGGACGTTCATCCTAAGCCTGCAGATCATCTAGGATCCTTACTGTATTTGTGTGTTTTCTTTTTTCAGATGAAAACAGAAGCACAAGGGGTTAAATGATTAAAGCAGCCTGTTGTACCAGTGATAAAGACTCTTGGCTACCAAAGTTACTAATCATTTATTTGGTCTCAATGATAGTAGAAATGGAAAAAACTTAGAATACCTGAAGGATGAAACAAAGGTTTTTCCTTGTTTCCTATACTTAAAATATTTCTGAAGCAGAATCGCTACATCCCCCCAAGAAGAATCTTCCAAATAATTACCATTTTATTGGAAGTGGCACTAAAATCCTTCAATTAATAAATACGACATTAGATCCCAGTGTCTTCCATTTCCCGTGCATTATTCTTATTTTCTGTAATGACAAAGTGGATTTCTTCTGAGCTCCTTCTGTGCACGGCGCAATTTGCAGATTTCATTAAAGTAGAACAGCTCGGTTCTGGGCATTAGCCAGGTGCTCAGTCTATGGGAAACTAAAGAGGGAGCAAGGCCAGAAATCTCATTAATACAGGGGTTAGAAAACGGACAAGGACAAGGGCCTTTTAATATTTGTACCAAATTCACTGTAGGAATAAGGCTTATCTCCTCATCGGGGTCCACATGTGCCTTTGGAGCCTTCTGTTCAGCATTCCGCAGTGGGAGGTAGATTCTGGTGCCAGAGACGTGATTAGAGAGATGAGATTTGGTCTTCCAATCTCCCCGTACCTTATTAATCTTTCATGTACACTGGGATTAGATGAGATTCCATTAGCCAAATCCACTGAAAAGATTCGTTCATTTTAATATTTATGCACACTGTCTAGTCCTTAAAGTGGATTCTTTTTGTGTGTGTACTTAATTGGATCAGTGGGTTTCTTGTTATTAACATTTTTCTTTTTAGAGATGAACTTGATGAATAAAATTAGTGACATCTGGTTCAGCTCAGCTGTTAAATATAACTTTTAATAACTACCTTATGTACTGCAGGATAAAATGAACATTTGCCATGAAGATAAAATCAGTGTAGTTTAGAATCACATAGTAAGCATTGACTCATTAAAAGAAAAACAAAGCAAAACTGTAATATTTTGTGAATGTCCAAAAACAGGGTGGGAAAGGATGATATATAATGATACTAAAAAGTAGCTTTGAAATCCTTACTTACTCAGGTATGAGAATCATGTATTAGAATTTGAGACTAAAATGAAAATTTGTCCAACCCAAAGGATATGAAAATGTGGTCCAAAGTATTAATTGGCTCTCATGAAGTAGTATTTTTGAATTATATTAACTTTTACTTTGAAGAAATTTTGTTTTGGCTTTTTGTTGACACTATTCATTGAAAATATTAATGTTTTTTAAGATTTATTTATTTGACACAGAGAGACCGCAAGAGAGGGAACACAAACAGGGGGAGTAGAGGAGGGAGAAGCAGGCTTCCTGCCGGGCAGGGAGCCCAGTGCAGGGCTTGATCCCAGGACACCGGGATCATGACCTGAGCCAAAGGCAGACGCTTAACACCTGAGCCATCTAGGTTCCCCGAGAATATTGCTTTTTAAAAAGTGCATTGAATGTCCTGTGTTTATAGTTGTACTTGAGCACGATTTCCAGGCTTGGCATTATTGACGTTTTGAGCGGGGTAATGCTCTATTGTGGGGTCCTCCTGAGCATTGTCGGATGGTCTCTCCCCACTATATACTGGTAGCCTCTCGCATTTTGACAATCAAAATGTCTCTATGCGTTGCTGACTCTTCCTTGGGGAGGAATAGAACTCAGTTCAGAAACAGTGTGCTACAAAGGTATAGTTGGTTTTTTTTTTTTTCATATTTAAAATTCTAGATAATCGGAGCTACATATATAATGAAAGCTTAGAAATCAGTTCACAAATAGTACAGATTTTAGAATCTGACACAATTGAGTGCTGTCTCTACAGCTCTCACTGTGTTTTTTGTTTGTTTTGTCAAATTGAATATCTTTCCTAGGTTTTATTTTTGTCATATAAAAAAGATAATGTTGGTATCTCAAAGTGCTGTTCGAAAAGTTAAGTGGTATAATGTACTTGCTGCCACAGTCTGTGCTTAATTAAATATCACTGACTTTATCAGTGGCAGTAGTTTAAATAACACATACCTATGTTACCTAAGTGCAAGGCTATAATAGAGCAGTATTATTAGTTACATGGAAATAGTATAGTAAGCATTTTAGACAGTTCTCCTGTTTTTTACTTATGCAATTAACATATTTAGCATAGTTAAACAAAAGTAATTTTAATATCTATTTTGTTTCATAACTTTAATATCTACAGGTCTTATCAAAGACTGCTCAAAACTCTTATATTTTATAAAATGCATTTTTGGTGTAGACTTATCAAAGTTATTTTATATTTTGAATAAATCTATGTTTTTTCTTTTACCAGCTTCTATCTGTTTCATTTAAAAGACGTAGTTAACATTTATGGGCGTTATAAATAATCTTAAGGTTTTTCAAATAGTCCTATGGTGCTTTGAAAGCATGATGAGGCCCTGAACCTTGACTAAGTCAAGAAAATGTCTTCAAATTTAAAAGGGAGCAGTAGTGCGATGCTGTATGGGTTGAAATTTACGGAGGAAAATGGGATTCAGAGCTTGTCAATGGTTTTATAATCCACGTCACAAGTCTGATGTAGGTTTAAGTCCTGTCTCGTAGAAGAATTAGCCGGAAATGTAAGGTACTTCTTTTGTCCTGTTACAAATTAGATTTTTCTTTGTTCCCTTGAGAAGCCAGATTGAACAATAGAATATTCTGAAAGAGAATTGCTGAACACCAAGGCCATGCTTTTGAAAACTAAGTATAGGAAGAATAGAGATGGATGCTTGGCCTTCTGAATCAATTATCAGTGAAATCCTGTCATACCATTCAGAATAGAGGCCCCCAAGTCAAGGTTGACTTTTCCAGCATTCATGGCTTCTAACAGGCTTAGCCTTGCATATTTATAAAAGACTTATTTTTTTTTCCAAAATAAAGCATTCTAACAAAGATAAAAATCTTCATTTCTTAAAAGTGGACATAAAATGGAATAATTTTACTCTTCACGCAGTCAAAGACACTTAGTCAAGTTCATTAGTAATGGGCACTAGGTTCAGGGCTAGATCACTATAGACCATTGTCTTCCACAGTGGAAAAAAAAATGTAGGCCACTCGTGTGCTTGTAAGATCTATTCAAGCGACAAATTCGATGTTGGTGTGAATGGAAAACATTACAAGGTTGCAGGGAGCAGTGAGTAAAAGGGCATGAGTGAATGTAGCGTACGTTAAATAATGCACTATGTACACAATATATAATTGAAAATATGAAATAGATATTTTAAATATCGCTAAACTTAGAGAAAAGTAGACAGAGCTGTTATCTGTGTTTTTAAGTATATCTGTCTAAATAAAAGGATAAAGTCCTGTTTAGGGCCAAGAAATTTTGCAAGATTTTTTTTTTAAATAATTTATTTTGAAATTCCTATAAAATATTTTTGGCTACCAATTTATATAATAATTTCTGCAATTAGATGAAATTCTTTGCATTTTGGTTTCTTTCTGTAGACATTCAAATAAAGATTGTGACTTACAGAAAAGTAATTGCTTTCAAAAGTCTTGGTAATGACAGTGACAAAGGGAACCAAACAAAGTATGTTGAATTTTATTGAGTCAGGATGCCACAATTTACTCCTTGACTGTCGAGTCTTTAGAAGAAAGAACAATACGTTTTCATATCCCTATTAAACAGTAATATTTATTGAAAATAATTTTCTGAGGTGTTTGGGCTCGTTTTATTTTTCTTTGTCATAGAAAGATGTTTTATATCTTTTAAGGACTATGGTCTTAGGGAAGTGGAAGAGACTAAAAATACTGGTTGAGGACAGAAAGGCACAGCATAATCACATAAACACTTGGTAATATGAAACAAAAAATCTAAAACTTTTAACTCTTGTAATGCACCAGGCTTTCTATAGAGTTATAGCCAGAAGAATTACTTTAAAACATCTTCCTAAATAAAGTCTACTTATGAATTTAAATAAGAGAGAAGAAAGAAAAAATTTGTGGAGGTAATTATAATGGAAGTAGCAGGGCGAGATAATAGATTCAGGAAATGATATAAACTCCTTTTTAGCATGGCCAATAATCTGCATTAGTTTCACTCTTCTGTCATCTGCAGATCACTCAGTTACTTCAGTATTGTGTAGCCTGAGTTATGCTAATGGCATAGAAATGGAGAGATATGAGACACCAAATGATTCTGGAGAAGCTATTTAATTTTATAAGGTTAAGCAGATAAAAGTCTGTTTATTTTAGGAACCCAGTTTAAGAAATGAAAATAAGATAGATGTGTATTAGTCAAATGTCATACATAGCGTGGATCAGAAAAATACAGCCAAATAGCCAAGAGAGGTCTAAAATAGCATTCATATTTTTTGGTTGGCTTTGATGCTTTACATATTTTTTAAATACATTTTTAACTTACTCTGTATAGTTTGAGAAAAAATTAATTTCTAATGCAGCAATTTATTTTACTTCGTAGTTTTGGTGTTTTCAGGAATTGGAACAGTATGACTGAAGGCATGTCTCTCTAAAGTTCTCTGATGAAAGACTGGAGTTCAATTTGCACTCCTGCGACAGATTCTTTGATTTTGATTTCTTGCTTCGGACATTCAAGTAAAGATAATGACTAACAGAATAATGATGGCACTAAAAAAATCTTGATAAATAGATGAGGGCAAATGGAAGCATCTGTAGCAGTAATCTGGGATTCAGCCTTGCACATTTGGCAGAGATACAGTATCATTTCTTTCCTTTGCATGAAACTTAAAATCAGTTCAGGGGTCTCTTACTACAGATTCTTTATGTCCTCGGCTTGCTTGCAGAGGAACAAGTTTTGAGGAACATCATTTTGATACCTACTTCATTAATGTCTTATCTGAAAAGGAATTTTCAGATACATAAACTGCAAACTTTCAGACCCATCACCATAATAAGAATATTTCAGGGCGCCTGGGTGGCTTGGTCATTAACCGTCTACCTTCGGCTCAGGTCATGACCCCAGGGTCCTGGGATTGAGCCCGATGTCAGGCTCCCTGCTCGGCGGGAAGGCTGCTTCTCCCTCTCTCCCTCTGCCCCTGCTTGTGCTCCCTCTCACTGTCTCTCTCTGTGTCAAATAAATAAATAAAATCTTAAAAAAAAAATGTATTTCAGAGCTTGACTTCCCCCAAGTACCTGAAAGTATAATTAACAATCAGCATATCAAAGCCTGATACTTAGTATTGTTATCCAATACAACTAAGAAAACAATTAGCAGCCTTGAAAACAAATAAAACTTTATTAAAAATAATTAGATATCAGTTGTTACTTAATGTGAATTAAAGAGTGAAGGAAATTGAAGAGATAGCTAGAGTAGATTGGCAACTAATAAAGTGTATCTGGATCATAAATAAACATGATTATTTGTTCAGTAGAATATTACTGTAAAATTCATGAATGTTTAAAGAAAAGTGGAATGTTCCTCTTTTTCTGTGATGTTTTGTATATAACTATAAATATTCATGAATCATATTAGTTCAGGTTATCTTTGTGAATATAAATTTTTATATAACGGGCTACTTAATGTTCATTGGATCATGCTTTTGAATATAAATTCACTAGTATCTTAGACGCACTGTGGATCTGACCCAGCTCATGAATATTCACGCACACAACTGATCTTTCTGCAAGTAATCACATCCATAAAGATGGAAATCTTGTTAGTTCTCAATAATGAGAAGTGCATTAGGATGCTGGTCCCAGGACAATTTCACAATACCCTTGTTTTCATTTTTTTGTAAATGATAAACTTAAAAATATAAACACATATGCTATGCATCTTTCTCGTTAGAAACTCTTATTTCTTTTACCTTTACAGAATATTGGGCACGATTTAACCATGACCACATTTGCTTCCTTTATTTGCTCTGGTCCCAGAAAATAGAAATTAAGCAGTATCTCCAGTCCTTATCCCACACTCATTTCCACTGTTTAGGCTTGACCATAGATTCTCAAGTGCATAGTGGTCCAATTTCCAGATCTGCTGGGGGCATGGTACATCTATTTCATATAAAGGCGGGGGGAAGGATTTGAGATGATGTATGTCATCTTTTTATGTAAAGGAAAAATAATATTCTAAGCTAAGTAAATGTTTACTGTGGTAGAAATAAGATCCTCTGATCATGGAGGCCCGTAATGATACACTAAGCCCCACATTATGATTGCTTCTCTTTCATTATAATGGATGGCAAATGTTTTTACTACCTATCCAAGTTCAGTCAGTAGTTACATGTAAGAACCAAAATCCATGGCCTGGCTCTTATTAGCCTCATTCTGTAATAATTAATTGAACTAACCAGAGAAAAAGAACAATTGCTCACAAAGGTAGTACTGAAACATCACCTAAAACATCATCGGATTTCTAACATTGGTATTGTCAAGACTCTGAATGAATTTTCTCTTTGTCAAGATGTATACATTTGTTGTTGTGTAAACACAGTTACCAGACTATGTTAGATGGCAAACATCTATTTTTTTTTCCAGTTCCCTTAAGGACCAAATTATGTTAGTGTGTTACAGAGATTCATCAGTAGTTGAAGGAAGTGTGATCATTAAACTCTGTCCTGAGGCGCTCTGTAGGTTTCTTCTCAGAGCTGCTGCAAGGGGAAGTCTGCCTCTCCCCACCCCCGCTCAACCAGGAGAGCAGCTATTGCCTGTTCTGTTGTGTCACAGTGGTTCACAACAGGGAGCGGTTTTGTTTGTATTCTGACAATGTCGGGGAAACATGTTGCTTATCACAGCTCGGGGTGGGGATGGGGGGAGGGCTGTGGTTACTGGCATCTAGTGGGTAGAGGCCATAGATGCAGCTAAACACTCTACAAAGCACAGAATAGATCCTACGACAGTTACCCAGCCCAGATTGTCAATATGGTTTCCATCATATAAAAATTTGTCTGAAGAAATAAGTCCTTGTCTAAACCCATTGACAAGCACCAGGTTAGAGTACTTTCAGAGATAAGCTGATGGAAAGATACAACATTATTTTGCAAATAAATGAAGACAGATTCAAATGGTAATTATAAATTTGAATTTTTCCTTTTTTTTTTTTCAGCAACAATTGTGCTAAATGAACTCAACTGGACAAGTGCCTTAGATGAAGTTTTCAAAAAAAATCGAGAGGAAGATCCTTCATTGCTGTGGCAGGTGTTTGGCAGTGCCACGGGCCTTGCCCGGTATTATCCAGGTAAGTGATCAATGACTTAGTAGGTATCAGATAAAATGGTAAGTAACAGACTTAATATTTCTTGATATTTCTCAATATTAAGCTAATATCTGTTAGCTTCTCCCATATTGTGAGAAAAAGATATCACACTAGTTTTATAAGGAAACCGTATTCTTCCTTACATGGCTCTGTGTCTACCCCAAATCACTTTAAACTTAGAGACCTTAGGAGCAGCTGGAGCTCTTGGCATCTGGAATCAGGCCAGACTGCAGTGGTGCCATGAGCAGGTGTCTATGTACCTGGGACAGGAGGTTATCATGAATCTTAGAACAATTCTGAGATGAGGGTCCATCTGCTCAGCATGGACAACGTGTTGACTCTCAGTGGAGAATGGAATAGAATTTTTAGAAGCTAATTGAAATATTTCTCCAGATTTGAAGTCAGTGTTGTTTTGTATGAAAAGTGTTGATGCTTCGCTTTAATCAGTGAATGGGGATTTGTTAAAATGAGTGTGTTGAGAAATAAAATGAGATTTCAGAGAAAATAGAGGTTCTGTAAGTATCAGGTTGGATTACTTTTGAGGGCATCTTCGTGATGATGTATATTCAGAGAAGATCAGTTTATTTTACACATTAAAATGAAGGAAACCTTTTGTAATATCCTTTGTTCTTATAAAGGAGGGTAAGGAGAAATAAATCAGTAACAAGAAAGAAAAGTTTATGACTCATATAGATCCCAAGAACCTGCTGAAAAGACTTTAAGTGAAATGTCTGCTGGTATTTTTAAATTCACCTTTTAGAACAGAACAGAAGCACAAATGCTTTTGCTTGAATGTTATGGGATACATGTTAGGTAATTTGGCTTTAAACAATTGCAATATATAGAATTTTTTGTGAGATTTAAGTTTTCTAAATATCTTTAACAAACAGAATTATTCACAATAAAAAGTCACACCAAGGAAAATGAGGTGAAATAGACATTGGCTCATATCTAGCTTTGTATGGCAATGACATTGAATAAAGTATGTGGGCATCTTCAGACTGAAGAGCACTCAGATTACGTAGACATTCTGCACGGACGCGCATGCCGGGTGGTAAGATCAGTGACAGGTCTTTTGTAGAAACCCAATGGGCTAGTCAAGGCCTACTTCATTTTTCATTGTTGAAAAAAAAAATCATGAGTTAATAAAATAATGATAGTATCAATGTAATATTACCATATAGGTTGTTAGAGTAGTAGAATTTTCTACTTAAAGAAAAATGGTTCAGTGTAATATAACCCTTCTAAATACTCTTATTTACTAAAATATTAAATATCATGTATCAAGAGACTGAAAATTTTAGTATGTAAGAACATATTAAAAACAACACTATGCATGAACATAATAAACATATAATAAACCTTGGGCACCTGGGTGGCTCAGTCAGTTAAATGTCTCCCTTCAGCTGGGGTTGTGATCCCAGATCAGACTCCCTGCTCATGGGGCACCTGCTTCTCCCTCGCCCTGCTCCTCCTGCTTGTTCTCTCTTTCTCTGTCAAATAAATAAAATCTTTTAAGAAAGTAATAAACCTTAAAGTTATTAAGGTTTATATAGTTTATAAAGTTTATAACTTCATAAACTTATTTAGGTACTTATATCAGGTCTTAAAAAACATTTCTAAGTGTCATTTTGAAACATAGTAATTAGACACCTGATCTATTCAGTAACACAGATATAAGAATACATTTATCAATAACTTATAGCATTATATAGCTATAAAGTCTTTTAAAGTGTATTGCCTCATTACAAATTCCATTTATGAGAATTTGATGGACAGGTGGAAAAAGATGAGAGAAAATTAGTGTAATAATGAAAAACCAAGAGCCTAGAACCAAAGGGAAATTGGTGATGGTGAGAAAAAGAACAGAGACAAAGATTCTAAGAGAAATAGGAAGGGGACAGAGGGAAGGTTGCATTAAGAAGGGAGAGAGAACATGGGGTCAAGAGGAGAAAGGAAAGATAGGTTGAGTTATGAGCATTTTTTAAAGATGGCTCTTTTTACAAATAACAGCTAACTTGTAGCCTTACTAGTTACCTTCTATATTCTTTCGTTTTAAGTGCTAATCAAAGATAATGGCTTTGTTTTTTTTCATAGCCCTCTTTGTGTTTTTTTTAAATGTGTTGACATTTGTCCACTTTATCTTGGAAAAGATTTTTGAATGTTTAATTTAGCCAAATCCTTATGATTCCCCCATTATATTAGCTGTGGAAGCAACCCTTGGCCTCTCACGATACTTAGTTCTTGAGCAAAGTTGTGCCAGACAAGTTGGTTCATTGAATAAATGATGACTTGAATTTATTTACCTGTTAGAGGAGGTCATTTAAAATGGCTGTCTTGACTGCTATGAAATACTCTAGATGTAACTGAAACTTTGGCCATCTCTTCCTAAGTTCCTTTAATTTCATTTTGTTTCTGACTACCTTTTAACATACAAAAGCCATACATGATGGGTACAACTTGATGAGTTGGAAGTATACACCCCTGATACCATCACTGCAGACAGTACTGTAAACCTATCCATCGTCTCCATCATTTGTGATAAGAGGGTTAGCAAATTTTTAAGTGTATAATATGGTATTTTTAAAAAAGATTTTATTTATTTATTTGACAGAGAGAGAGAGATCACAAGTAGGTGGAGAGGCAGGCAGAGAGAGAGGAGGAAGCAGGCTCCTTGCTGAGCAGGGAGCCCGATGTGGGCCTCGATCCCAGGATCCCGAGATCATGACCTGAGCCGAAGGCAGAGGCTTTAACCCACTGAGCCACCCAGGCGCCCTATAATATGGTATTTTTAACCATAGGCATTATTTTTTTGTCTTTTTGTTTTGTTTTGTTGTTAGGCATTATGTTAAATAGAAGATCTCTAGGGTTTATTCCTCTTGCGTAACTGAAACTATGTATCCTCTGACTCATACCTCCCCATTTCCCGCATGCCCCGGCCCCGGGCAACCACCACTCTCCTCTCCTGTGACTTTACTCTTTCAGACGCGTCATGGAAGTTGCATCATGCAGTGTTTGTCTTGCTGAGTTTGGCTTACTTCGCTCAGTGTGGTGTTCTCTGGGTTCGTACGTGTTGTCACAAATGGCAGGTTTTCCTCCCCCTTTTTCTGTTTTGGTTTGGTCTTTGTTTTTTTTTTTTTTGTTCAGAGGCTGAATGAATTGTTTTGTTTTTTTATATTACCAGTGTAATCAAGTCTTTTTATCAAAGACAATAAGACAGTATTAAAATTTAAAACTAAGCCACCATATTTCTGTTGATGCTGACAGGCTTTTAATACATCCAACACTTTTCAAGTTTAAAGACTTTTTTTTTTAAGTGAAGGGATTTTTAAAAATTACTCAGGATGGGCGCCTGGGTGGCTCAGTGGGTTAAAGCCTCTGCCTTCGGCCCAGTTCATGGTCTCAGGGTCCTGGGATTGAGGCCCACATTGGGCTCCCTGCTCAGCTGGGAGCCTGCTTCCTCCTCTCTCTCTGCCTGCCTCTCTGCCTGCTTGTGATCTCTCTCTCTCTCTCTCTCTCTCTCTGTCAAATAAATAAATAAATAAATAAAAATTACTCAGGAAATCATATGCTTTTTCTGTGATCTTATCATTTTGATACAGGTCAGGATTAGGTAGAGTGGCTCATCCCTAATAAGTGTCTGTTAAAGTAAAGGTCAAAATAGCTTTTAATACTGTTAATTATCTTACTATGAATGGAAATCGAATATATGTTACTTTTTTATATAACAAGATTTATACCTCAGGCTTAGGTCTCCCTAGTAGCTGTGAGAAACTGGTTGGATTTTCTAAATTTTCTCAGCCTTGATCATCAAATCTGAAAATAACACTAACTCCTCAGTCTATTCCCTGAAGGTTGTTATCAATGAGATTATAAACTGTAAAGTGCTTTGGAAATAGAAAACAGTAGGCATTCTTACAGGAGTGAGTATCAACTAGAATAACTTTGCCTAAATTCATTTTTGTCTTCGTGTGAGAAATTGAAGAACATAATTGAGATTAGACTCAGTTCACAAGGAAACCGAAGTAGCCATCTGTTTATAACCCCTTCCACATTTCTAAACAGTAATGTCTACCAGTTAACACCACATGGTAGAGGCAGTCCAGAGACGAAGCCTCTGACCTTGGTTAAGACACTTCTCAGTGGGAGTTCCATGTAAAATAAAAGTTGCTCAGTTAACTTTGAATTTCACACAACAAAGAATTTTTTAATATAGTTCTGCAATATTTGGGAAATACACTAAAAATATCTGCTCTTTCTCAAAATGCAGATTTAACTGGGTAACCTGTATTTCTTTTAGTTCTGTCTATCAACTGTATCTGTCACACTCTGAGTTTCTCCATTTGTGATATAGGAAAATCAGCTCCCACATGATGTCCTAGAATTCTTGTGGGGATCAAACAGAATCTATTATGTTAATCTAAGTGTAGAGATTTTATATTTAAAAAAATTCTGTCAACTATCTTTTAAAGTTTTTTTGCCACACGGGTGCCGGGGTGGTTCGGTCGGTTAAGTGTCTGCCTTCGGTTCAGGTCATGAAGGGGATCTCTTGGGATCGAGTCCTGTAGCAGGCTCCCTGCTCAGCAGGGAGTCTGCTTCTGTCTCTACCTCTGCCATTCCCCCTGCTTGTGTGAGCTCTCTTTCTCTCTCAAATAAATAAAATCTTGTAAAAAAAAAAAAGCCACAATTATTGAAAATAAAATGTACTGCAGAAACTAGGGCCCTCTGACTCACAATACAATCTAAAAAAAATGTTGTTCAGTGTTGAGATCCAATTTAGAGCAGGGCTACTTGTCATGAGTGGGATTAAGCAAGTGTATTCTACCCAATAGCCAGGGAATACGTGTCACTTCCATCATTTGATGTGGTGGCAAGCTTTGGAAAACACTCACTGACTTTAGCAAATAACAGGAGGACAATAGTGTTTAGATTGTAGAATTGTTAAAAGAAGAAAATAGTTTAATACACTTCTTAGTAAGTTGCCTGCATATAGGAGAAAGTCCGTGATGGTTAGTCACTACTGGCTCCAAGCAAAGAAATTTCTAGAGCTGACATCCTAGAAAGGCACCTCTGCGGAGCTGGTTCTGAAAAGCAGTTTGTTTAGTAATCAGTGGAGACTTGAACTCGGACATCTGTCCTTGGATGACAGAACCTCAAAAAACTTCCTGTTTTCTGATTTGGTTGATGTGTATGGAAACGAACTACAAGAAGGGTTCTGTGTGTCTTTTTTCTTCTCTTCCTTCTCCTCCTTTGGCTCCTTCACCCCCTTCCTTCCTCCTCTTTCAACTTCCAGCTGAGAAGGTGGATAGGCTGTGTGATAGTGGAAGGGACAGCATATTGGGTGAAGAGGCGTTCTTGATGCACGTGAAAAGTGCGGTCAGCAGAGTTGCATACTTTGCCTATTTCGTCACCAGTAACTTGGGATGATGGAAGATAATTTCCAGTGCATACGCTAACATTATCTACTTAAGTGTTGAGGCTTTAGCATTTGGGAAGTCCACAGTCCTTCTTGTGGGACAAGAAGTCCTGGGACTAGCTTCGTGGCATAGCTGATGCTAGAGCCCATGTCTCGTGCTGTCTTCACTGAGTATGTGCTGACTGGAAAATCACTTATTTATGAGTGCCTTCCTTTGAAAGCTTTTAATTGATTTGAATAAATGAACTTTAAAGCTATTAAACTGCTTTCAAGAGCTGTCAACTTTGTAAATTTTTACCCGTCGTTAAAACAGAGGTACAAATTATTCATTTACCTGTTAGTATCTCCTGAAAGTGTTTTAGTTCCTGCTGTAATTGCGATTGTAATTAGGAATTAGTGGCTCACTGAAATGCCAATGGAAGCAGTGCTTACTCTTTTTTTTAGATAATTAGTTGTACTTGAAGAAAAATAAAAAGCCAAAAATCTACTTCACTTTCATATGACATTTTCTTAATGTCTTATTAAGTCCTTATTCTTTCTCTGCCCTCCTTCATTGGTTCATTTCAAAATCATGGGATTGCAATAGGTGAACTATTACTTGTTGAGTTAGTGTTAAAAATACCTCTGGGAGACAATTCTTTGTTGTTACATCTGCTAAGGTTTTGTTAGAATAAAATGCGAAAGAACCTGTGTGCAAAGTGTATGAAGTGACATATATTTTCCTTACAGATGGTCACTTGTTCTTGAGTTGCTTAGTACTTTTTGGAAAAGAGCTCCAAAATATTTGACACATCAAATAGTAGATGACAGGCTGGTCCAAAGAATACTTTTTTTTTTTTTCCTTCTTGGTTGTTTATGAAGGCATCATTTGTGATTGATTTCTAGCCAATTTGAAGACGAGGGGCTAGTGTTGGAGCCTTGATATTAATGGTATTTATATTAGTACTGTTTTCAGTGATCAATTACCTTTTTAAAAAAAATACCATTTTTTTTCTCTTTTTTCTTTTGGTATTTATGAATAGATGCAAGGTTTAACTATAAAGGTATTTGTAGATTGCTGTATAAACAAACTCGAGATGGAAGTGATTACAGTATCACTTTTTTATGCTAATAATTCTTAAAATCCAGTGTACTGGTTAGGAATACTACCAGTTACAAAAACGATTTGATTTCAGCACTATGGGAGTTTGTTTCGCACTTAAGTCAGAGTAGTAGGTGTATAGACTGAAGCAGATAGGGACCCTACCCAAAGAAGGAGTCTTTGTTTGATTCTGTCATCTGAGTGTGGCCTCTGCCTTAGGCGCACCACTGTTACTTGTGTTCTTTCTTAAGGGACAAAGAACGGTGTTCTCCCTCTTGTTGAGGGTATTTGTTGGAAGTCACTTAAAACCTTTTCTCTTGGGGGACGTTGGCCAGAACTTAGTGGCCTCATGGGCCCAGTTACCTTCAAGGTAGTCATGTATCCAGTTGAATAGCAGAAGCTCTACTTAGGTAAGAGAGGGAGAAGAGATACTTGGGGACAAAAATCATCTCTGATGTGCTTACTCTGTGCACATGTTTCTTTTATTTTTTATTTAAAGTTTTTAAAAATATTTTACTTATATATTTGAGAGAGAGAAAGAGGGAGTGCATAGAGGCAGAGGGAGAAGCATACGCCCCACTGAACCACCCAGGTGCCCCCACATGTGTATTTTAAAAGACCATATTTTTCCTATCTGCCTTAAATTTTAATTAAGGAGTCAACCTTTATACATCTTGAAATTTAGATTACCATGCAGATCATTAAATGATTAAATGTCAGATAAATTAGACCAGCTATTACAATAGATTAGCTATAGGAGTTCTGAAAAAGGCAAAGTGATTCAAGACCAGAGTTAGGGGCTTGGTTTATGAACTATGGTTTGAAAAGTCAAGTTGAAGGAAAAAAAGGCAAAGTCTAATTAGAAGGAAGAAAGGCACATAGTGAGAAATGGAGATGAGCAAGTACTGTTGAGAGGCTAGTAAGCCCAGTTAATCTAAGAGTTTGTTACAGAAGAAGAGTGCTATCAATCAAAACTTTGATTAAGAGCAACTTATGTGGCTTCGAATGTCATAATTGTTTGGGATTTAATGTGTAGGAAAATACCACCTACATTCTGAGCAGTAGAATACGGTAGCTAAAACAGTGTATATTCTCATTGAAAGGACACTGAGAGAACCTTCCAGATGCTTCACTGACTGAGCCCCCCTAGGCACCTCCCAAATAGGAATTTAAAGGGAGACTCTTTGGGTAGAATTAAATGAGGATATTAGAGATGTTACCAAAATAATTAACACACACATACACACACACACACACACACACACACTGATACACTTAATATTGCAAAACGATGACCAGTGCAGTGTTGGGTAACAGCTCCCAATCACCTCACGTAATCACCATTTCTTTTTTTTTAAATGCCATATCTCAGTGACTTTCAAGTAGATAATATATTATTAACTATGCTCACCATGCGGTACCCCCAGAACTTATTCATCTTTTGACAGGAAGCTTGTACCCTTGGGCCAACATCACCCTATTTCTCCCCCCGCCCCTGGCAGCCATCATTCAGCTCTGTCTCTGAGTTCGGCTTCTTTAGATTCCACATGTAGGAGAGATCATACAGTATTTTTCATTCTCTGTCCGACTTTTTCCACTTGGCATAGTGCCCTCAGAGAGGTGTATCAAATTAACGCATTGTTATATCTGAGTCATATCTGATAAAAATAAATGAATTTAGTGACAGACACAGGGTGTAAGTTAAGATGACTATAGTGGTTAGTTCAAGTGGATATGAGAATGTTAGCACCATATGCTGAAATAAATTACCAGAAGTATTTTTACGTGGGTAGTAAATTGGTAAGCTTGATTTAGAACAGTAATTACACACACACACAAGCACACACACACACACACACACACACACACACTATTATCTTGAAATTCCTAATTGATCCTGATATACAGAGATTTAGTAACCTTATTTTAGTTGCCTTTTGTATAGCCTCATTTCTTACTAAAGCTGTCTGATTTTTCACACAAAAGGGTTGTAATAGATACTCACTTTGCAATCAGCTATGGATCCAGTCATGCTTAAATTGATTTATTTTATTGCTCACAGGAAAGAGTAGTTAAATAAGATGTTAATATGAACCTGGAAGTTGCTTGTAAAATGGGATGGTGGATTTCACTATATATGAAACACGTGAATAATTATTGTTATAAAACTTCAGTTCTTTTTAACTTCTAAAGGAGCTCTCTCATTCTGTTCCTTCTTCTTTTACACATTGTTAAATTTCTATACCTCGTGCCATCCATTTTAATATACATAGAAACATCTTTACTATATAATTCATTTTATGTTCACTGTATTTTATTGAGGAAAAATTAACATCTTTGTCACAAATTCAGACACCTTTCTAAGCACTTGTTAGGTCTACCAAATAAAATAAGAAACATATTATCAACATTGTCTAAGATGTACCGACCCTAAAAAACTGTTTTTGTAGAATCAAAATATTTTTGTTTTTACAAATATATCAATTTTATTTCATTGGATTTGTTTGTTTACAAAATGGGAATCTTTTTCTATCAGAGTTCTCATTTTTCTCTCTGTAGCACATACCGAAATGATTCTCCAGGAAATCCTCACCTTTATAGGACTTGTGTTTTCAAGCTTATTCCTGAGCCACAGCTACTAACTACTTAGGGGCCATCTAAATGATTAAGTCTTTGTGTGCTGTTTACCTTATTGAATAGTCCACTTACCTGCACAGCGTGTTTGTTACCTGTTGCTCCTGCTGACAGCCCTTTATGTTCAATGAAAATGTTTTCCATATAGCTTATCTGGCATCGGTAGAAGTACCAGCAAATCACTTTGTAATGAGTGCTTTTATTTTTCAAACTACATTTATCCTTGGCTATGATACAGTATATCTGCGTGTGAGTTAATGCTGCTTGTTTATCTATAAGTTAAAGAAATGTTCTGGACATATTACTCTAGTGATCTCAAGCCAACAGTGCTATCATCTGAACATCAAGCCTCATGGCTCATTAACTAAATTGAAACCCCCAAACAATTGCATTTATTGAGTCAATATAGTCAAATATGGGTTGCAAGTCGGTCAAGTGGTAAGAACAAGCAAACGGCCTGTTGCTGAGGAAACCAAACTATTCTAAGAATTAAAATACTAGTAAGAGTGAACTTTGCTCTGGAGGAATTGACAGGTGACAGAAAAAATTATGAACATGTTAGATTAAAATGCAATGCCAAGAGATAGCTAATAAGTATATTAACAGGTTATCTGAAGCCTGGTTGAGATTATCCGTTCTCAAGTCAAATTATACAATCTTGGAATTGTTCTCTTAATGACATCTGGCTCCTTGACTGTGGCTTGGGATCATCCAAAACTCTAACCCGGTGCCCATCCCCGGTTTTACTTACTACCCGGTTCAGCTTTGATTACGTACGTACTCGTACATTGCCCTTTTCTCTCCTTGTGTTTTAATTTTTACAATCTATTTTCATATCTTCTCTTAGTGTTTTAATGCGAGAGCTCCATCTCTGGTCATAGACATCTTATCCGTCATTTATTTTTATTTTTTATTTTTTTAAAGATTTTATTTATTCATTTGACACAGAGAGAGATTACAAGTAGGCAGAGAGGCAGGCAGAGAGAGAGGAGAGAGGAGGAAGCAGGCTCCCTGCTGAGGAGAGAGCCCAATGTGGGCCTCGATCCCAGGACTCTGGGATCATGACCTGAGCCGAAGGCAGCGGCTTTAACCCACTGAGCCACCCAGGCGCCCGTTATCCGTCATTTAAATAGAACACAAGCACCTTTCATGTGAAAGCTTTCCCCAAAAGCAATCTTTTTTTACTTCTTCTCAGAGAAATTGTTTTTTGTCTATATTTTTTTTGTCTGTATGTTTTTTGTCTATATTTTATCTTCTGTTCAAATAAAGTTTATATATGTTCTTTCTAAAATGCATTGGAGTGTAAGCAACTGCTGGTAGTGATGGCTGGGTGTGTGTGTGTGTGCACGCACGCGCGTGCCTATGTGTGCATACATATGTGGTGCATGTGTGTGTGTCTGCATGTGGGTGTGTGTGTGTATAGTCCCCATATCACCTACCACAATGCCTTGTGTATAGCAAAGAATATTTGTTAAATGAAGCCGGACAGGTTAACATAAGAGCTACTTCAATTGAAAACAAGTGTCCGAGTAGAACTTAAGAGAATTGTTTCTAAATAAAGTGAAACAAGGGCAAAACACAGATGGTCACTGCCAAGAAACCTAGTGTTGCAATTATCTAGGTCCCTGCGTACACCCTTTTCCCATCCTACTCCCCTTAGTCTATCTCAGTGTTCTCCAGGGGGTTTCTGGAGTGACCTCATAGAGTCCTTTTTTAGATGCCCAGGAAATTTTTATTGACTGTATGACAGTAGCCTGCATCAATGCCGAAGGCGTAGGTTGGGGAAATGGTAGAACATTCCAAGCCCTAGTCATAGAAATGGGCTTGTAGGCAGTTAAAATCTACGCACATCTTCTATTCTACTTAAAAAAATCTCTATTATAAGCACTTCCAGTGCTCCAATGATACTGTTTCCTAATATTTACATATGGATTGCTTATTATGTGCTAGCTTAGTTCTAAGTGTTCTGTGTGTAAATCATTGAATCTTATCTGTAACCCTTGGAAGTGGGAAATAGGAATCCTTACTCCCATTTTACTGAAAAAGTTTCAGTACTTCAAGCAATGAAAAATTTAGGTAAACTAGCTCTAAGCTCACTTCTGAAGTTCTACACCAGGCTGTTTCCAATCAGACAAGAACATTTTAAAGCAGAGACAAGAGGTTACACTCTTCCTATGAGCACTGACTCCTGTGGAATGACTGCCTTCTAGTCTTGCCTTCTGCCTCTCATCAGTGGCTCTGTGCCACCAAGCACCAGTCATTCAGCATTTGAAAACTTGATCTGGGAACAAACTTGCTTGGAGACCGGGTGCTGTTCAGATACATGTGTGTCCCCAAATTCAATATTGATAGATGAACGATAAAACACGAAAATGAACTAGATTCTAGTAATATCAATATCTAAGCAATAAGAAGTTGCCTCAGGGCCAAAATGACACTGTCCAAAGAAGATAGAGGAATGTAAGAAATAATGAAGGAGATTTCAAACACTCTGGGAAGTGTTCACTTCCTTTGTGTTCAGCTCTGTGTAACGCGGTAGAGTTATGACAACTATCAGATTATTGGTTTGGTTAAACAATGGCTAACATGACCGAGACTGCATATGTTCCTCTCAGTTAAAAGTCTTACCTGAAAGGTAGATTAATTGTAGAGTAAGTGTGGTCCCATTTATCTGCCATTCCTTCATTTGTTGTCCCCGGCCGTATGACCAAAACTGGATCGACACTATCATATATATCATTAAGGTGAAAAGGAAAGGGAAGATTAGTGAAAGACAAACAGCATGGCCAAAGAGTTGTACACTTGTTGCTTCTCAAATGCTGTTGAGAATTTCATCACATGGTCCCAATGTGGCAAGAGACTGAGAAATACACTTTCTAGTAGGTAATCACCTAAAACTTGGGAGGTACTGTTACTAGGAGGATGGAGAAGAGTATTTTAAAGCCGTGTCACAGACTGTTCCTTTGGTCATCTGAATATCTGTACATAGGTTTTTTTGTTTGTTTGTTTTTTAGGATTTTTAAAAAAGATTTTATTTATTTGACAGAGGGAGATGACACATAAGCAGAGAGGCAGGCAAAGAGGGAGGGAGGGGAAGCAGGCTCCCTGCTGAGCCGAGAGCCCGATGCGGGCCTCGATCCCAGGACCCTGAGATCATGACCTGAGCTGAAGGCAGAGGCTTTAACCCACTGAGCCACCCCAGCGCCCCATGTTTTTTTTTCCTCTCCCCACTTGTAGAACACACTCACCATCTTTCCACAGAAGATGATCCAAAATCCCTCCGAGTTAGTACATCCAGATAAAAATCCGGTAACATGGAATCTCCGGGTAACATGGAATTTTCTCCATCATGTTGATAGAACTTTTCCTAATTTGACTGTTTATAATACAGCAGAATACCCATTATTCTTTTTTTTTTTTTGCCTTGTTTCCATTATTGCCCAGGTATCTTATATGCAATGATACTGTCTTCTGGATGACCACAATAAAAATTCTCATTTGAGAAGAGAGAGTAGGAAATACACAGCAGTCACAGGTTTGCGGTACATATCACAATTCCTTGGGTAAGAAACACAAGTAAGAAAGCCTACTCTTGGATAAAGAAAATTTCTTGGTTAGCCCATGTGCTTCCTCTGGGAGTAACCCTTCTGTCTCTAACCCTCTTTGGCAGATCTGAAGAGGGATGTGGTTGGGGCTAAACAGCTCTCCTATCTTTCTGTTTCTGCTGAAGTTTTTGAGCCCAGAAATTGCTTTTGGGTTCACATCAGTGACAAGATTTCTGCAGTCTAGCCTTGTGGTTGCTTTGGTAACACAAACAGCATCGAAAAGAAAACCGAGTTGGCTTCTACTTATTTTCTTCTAGTGAGTTTCTTACGCTCAGTCCTAAGATTTAGTCTAGAAGTCAATCTAAAAAAAAAAAAATAGGGAATACAGTGGGGAGGGGCAGAGGGAGAGCGAATCGTCAGCAGACTCCCCACCGAGCACGGAGCACAAGGCAGGGCTCCATCCCATGACCATGAGATCATGGCCTGAGCTGAAATCAAGGGTCAGATGCCTAACTGACTGAGCCACCTAGGCGTCTGAGTCTAGAAATCATTCTTATATACAAATATATTAATATACTTCCTGGGTTCTGAACTTAGCCCATCTTCATCTCTCATTTTAAAGGTGGTTTACTCAAAACATTGCTGACAACAGAAAACTTGTGTTAGAATAGAGGACATTACTTAAATTTTAGTTGTACATCTGTACCTATGGCCGAGGCTGCTAGCTGCGCACCAAAGTTGTGTTTTCTCATTCCATTGTGAAATTTTGCCTTTGGAAATGATGCCTCAGCAGGGACTGTACTTGTCAGACCTCCTTGGTATCTATGCAGCACCAGTAGTATATGAGTGAAAGTAAGAGGTCTCAGTTCAAGCCTGAGATGGTTAGGACTTGGGCGTGCCTTCTCCACACTTCCTAAGTGACTTTAGAAACCAAACGCTGAAGAAGACAAAAGTGCTACCAGCTCTAGGTCATTGAATACCATCTTGCAGCAGAATCTATGCCTCTGTGGCTAGTAATATATCACTTAGAGTTCATAGGAGTAAGAAACTTTGTGCTGATAAACGGAAGATTTGAGATTGTTCATTAAGTTATTTTGTATTACTGTAGCAGATAAGAATCCTTTCCATGTCTTGGGTAATTCCCAGGTTAAAAGTTTTACTGGAGAACGGAGCCCAGCTCATAACATGGAATCTGAAAAGGCCAGCTATTTGCCTTTCTAGATTCTCTGGTATTTTTGTGTGGGGACATAACCCTCAGTCTGTTATTGAGACTCATCCTGGATCTTGATACAGAAGCTGTGATTTGAATTAGGGAATGTGGAAAATTCATTCTGGGACAGTAGTATTTGGGCAGCAACATTCAGATTCCTGGAAATCTTGTGATTTACATTTATTGAGTTAATTTTGGTACACACTTATTGAATTAATTATTGAATTAATAAATGAATTAATCTATTGAATTAAATAAATTTGAATTAATTCAAATAACAATTGAATTCATTATTATGGCTTAAAATTCAGAACCATCACTAACAATCCATAAGAGATGACTGAGGTGAGCTTAAAGTAATGATCCACATCAATTAGATCCAGCCAGTAGGACCAGGATTGGGTTTTAAAGGCATTTTTGAGTATGTGAAGTTTACTTTTTTGTATGTGACCAAAAATGCAAAATCTGTTAAAATTAGAAAAATGTTGTTGAATTCATCAATGGGAAGTGCAATTAGCTGTCATTTGAAGTGGTGTTTCTTTCTACCAAGAGAATTAGCCCTCAATTCATCATTATGTGCTTTATTATTTCCTAGCAGCTGAAATGAAAAACTATACTCTCATATTATTATTAGAGCATTTTAACCAGAAAATGGTTCTACAGTCTGCATAGTTTCTCAAGAATATTTCTCTAACCCTTATTTCAGTATTCTGAGTCATCATACATTTAAATATGTTTTGAAGTCAGTGATTCAATAACTAGCATAGCACTCCCTAAGTATCATGTGAAATAAAATTGTAGTCCCATAGATATAGCCAAAGACACATCTGCGGTTCATTTTTGATTAGAGAAAACATTCTCATAACCAGTCATTCTCACCATTACTGAAGGCATTCAGAAACAAGATGCCCACTTTTTAGACTCCCCTCCTTTCTCCTGTCATCCCAGAATCTTAGTGGAAAGCAAAAGGGGCATCTACAATGAACACTACTATGCCTTCTTACAGGAATTTTAGAAGCTCCAATTTCCTCTCAAAACACGTAGCTTTCATTATGCATCATTAAGAAAGTGATTATTTCAGGGAATTTCAGTGTATGGTTATTATGCTTTTTACTATTTGACCTTCTGTAATTCTGAGCCTCTATAAATAATGTACCACTTAAATGCCACAATGGGATTTTCCAACAAATTAATTAGTGATATCACAGAAGAAAGTACATTGTTTAATTTTACCATAATATAAATATATTAATTTAGTATAATCAAGGGATACTTCCTAATAGTAAATATCTCAGAAGTCCTCTAAGAGAATATTATTAATATTTTTAAATATAAACCATCTAATTTTATAAGCCATATTAAAATTGAATGGTCTGGCTCATAGGGTGAATTGCAAACCTTTTTTCTCTCTTTAAAGAAAGATACCAATTGTATGGAGCATCGTACTACAAATCAGGGTTACTTTAAATTAACAATTACAGTGAAAACAAATTTTAGATGAATGTCATCTGCA
Organism: Ailurus styani; assembly: GCA_002007465.1. Taxonomy (NCBI): domain Eukaryota; kingdom Metazoa; phylum Chordata; class Mammalia; order Carnivora; family Ailuridae; genus Ailurus; species Ailurus styani. The sequence goes on along the minus strand of LNAC01000698.1, from coordinate 357,410 downwards.
AAGAACTCAGAAATCTAATTTAAACATGACTTTCAAATTTCAGTTTTGTTAAGTCACTTGTCAAATTCACCATTTAACTACTTCCAACTCATGGTGGTTAGGGGGCCTTTGCAGTGTTACCCGATGTCACTTCTGTCATCTCTCCCAATCATTTGTAACAGTCTGAATCCAATCAGGAGAGAGAAAACAGTATTTTGGATAGGGGAAGTTATTTTTTTTTTTTTTGAAAGTTGATTTTTTTAAATAAAGAATTATAACAGGGATCAGAGTAATGAGGCATTGGCTGTAAGTACAGATCACTCTGAAGAATAGAGGACGACCAGATAGAGTGTTATAGGATGTAATCTCTAACCACAACTACCCCTGGAATTGACATAGCTGGAGGAGGCAACCTCAGTCCCAGGTGCCTCGGGGCTCAGATCCAGATCTTGCTTTTTTTTTTCCCCCCCAGATTTTATTTATTTGAGAGACATACCATGCAGCCTGCATGAGCTGGGGGAAGGGCAAGGAGAGAGGGAGAAACAGACTCCCCTGCTGAGCAGGGAGCCGGACACGGGGCCTGGAATCCAGGACCATGACCTGAGCCAAAGGCAGACATTTAACTGACTGAGCCACTCAGCCCCCTCCCTCTCACACCTCCTCCCCGCCCCCAAAGATCCAGATCTTCTTGGAGGAGATGTCGTCCAGGTCCACCAAGTGACCAAAAGTTGCTGTGATGTCATGCTGGAATGGTTTGCTGGTAATTCATCCTTTAGGGTCCCAAATGTCTCCTTGGAGACACTCCACTACAAAAGTAGTCAGGGAGCATTGCTGGCCATTTTTTTCTAGAAAGTCTGAGAGCGCTCCAAAAGCTACCCAAGCTGCAGGAATTGGGCTCTGGAGAATACAAGGCACTGCAGAAGCCAGACACCAGGGAAGTCTCACGTGGCCCGAGAGCCTTTGAGCAAACGAATCAGAAACAGGAAGCAAAACGCCTTTTCTCATTGAGTATTTCTCTTTCATCATCACTGACAAAGCTTAAAAATTGTGCTCCTCGGTAAGCAAAAAAATATTTAAAGAGCGCAGATCCATTTTCATAGAGCAAGATGAATGGGTGAATTCGAAGCTGAGAGGCAATAAATGTATATAACCATCAAAACATTGTACTGAAAGGATATCATTCATTTAAATTTGTAGTTATCACGTAGACCCTGGCTTCGGGAGTCAGATACTATAGAAGACTAGTTGAACGTGAACTGGCAAGTCTCCTGCATGCTTATTGCTTTATTCCAGGACTCCCACAAAAAGAAAAAGTGAAATGTTATCTCACTGGCTTTAAGTTTTTACAAGTGCAGATTGTAGGAATAAAAGTAATTTTATCATTTCATTTGCACTGACTATATTGTAAATGGTTGTTGGAAGAGGACTGTATTTAAACTGTTTTATATAAATGTGATTAGTCCTTTAAAATGAATGTCATTTTATAATATAGTCCCTAATGAGAAAGAAATTTCATAGGCAACGAGAGACTCAGAAGTTATCTATTTTTTGACATAACCTAATTGGCCAAATTACTGTAGTTGGCTGATAAACCTGATTCACAGTTTTCCATAATTTCCATAGTTTTCGGTAAAGAAAAGGGCAAAATAGATTGAGACGCATAAGTGATGTGAATTATTATAGGAATTTTCCTAAGAGTTGTATGTTGAAGGAGAGCACTTTTTCACCATAAAATGATCATCTGATTTATCAGCTTTTATTATCATCCATTAGGTCTAAGAAATGTGTGTGTGTGTGTGTGTGTGTAAAGCATTTAATTTTAATTAAAGTGTAGATTTGGTTAGAGTAAGTGTAAATTAGTTACATTTAAAAATCAGTGCAATTAACAAAAATTTTTTTCCCTGATGATAGTAAAATGATAAAGGCTCTGAAACTAACACAAGATTCTTGAATTTATACTTGAATTACTTCAAATCATTTAAATAAATTTAAGGAAAGTAGTTTTCCATGGTTTTATTTTAATTCTACTTTAACTTTTTAATTATAATGGCAAATGTTCTGGCCATCATTGAATATGTGAAGAATAAGATTAAAAAAATCATGCCATCCTGTAAATAACAATTCAAGAGTAGCAAGTGTCTTTTTATAGATAAAGGTAGTATGACATTGAATGAAAATATAAGGCTCAAATAATTGAAAGAATAATTTCCATTAGTGGCAAGTAATTTTTCTTTTAAGGTCAATCTTGGTGTTAGTAGAGAGGAAGTAAGATGTTTAACCTCTGGACACCTGATAAAACGTGGTAAGTTAGCATCCAGAAAATCCCTATGTCTACAAGTTAGCTATGAAATAATGTGATAAAAGAAAATTGGCTTCTGTTAACTTTCTTTTGTATCGCTGTGTTTTGTGCCATTTTAGAAAAGACTAAGGGTATACAAATTGTAACTACCATTTTAACTGTTGCTGTGGAATGTGTCAGTGGAGTTTTATGAATTTTGAAAATATCTTTCTAGATCATATCTAATATATTGATTTAATTTCTCTGTTTTTAATTTAATTTCTCTCTTTCTTTTAGCCTCTCCATGGGTCGATAATAGTAGAACTCCAAACAAGATTGACCTTTATGATGTACGCAGAAGACCATGGTAAGAATTTTTAGGTACTCTTGAGAAAATGAACTAGACAAAGGTCACATTTTTTGTGAAAAAGTTCAAAGGATTTTCATTTTAGAATGAATATTGTCTTAATTATTTTAAAGAGCTGTTGTTTTTCCCAGCTAATAAATAAATGCAGTTAAAACTCAAGATGATGAGTTCAAGTGAGCAATAATAATGAAAATTATTGAAATGATTTATCAAATGATTTCTAATGGACTAGTTTTAAGTTTCATACTCAATGTCCTCTCTAAATCTCTTTTTGCTGGTGGGGGTTTCTATTGAAAAGCTCCCAGTTGGCTTGGAGTAGAGCTCTAATGAAGTGTCTCCACAGAGTAGAAGGTGGTTTGCCTCTGGCAGTGAACTAATGAGAACTAGCCCCAAGGTAAAAGCTGCCCCTAGTTATGGCCACATAGCTTAGGTTTCACTTTCCCAAAAGGAAAGCTTTTTGTTCCTCACTACTAAAGCAACTCTTCTCCTAACCTACACCTCGGAAAATAGCAAATAGCTCATGATTGCACTCATTGGGAAACTACCGTTAAACTTGTGCATTTTATTTCCATTTTTAAAAATGTATTTAATGTGTGGATTGAATTCACATTTTATACAGTATACTGCTTTGTAACCTGTTCTTTCATGTCAATACTTTTGAGTGCTTATGCGTAACAGACACGCTTAACGTCATTTTAGAATGATTATATAGTAACTTTTTTTGAAAATCCCCTACCATTGGACATTCAGATCATTTCTGACTATTTATTAGGGTTTAAACAAATTCCAAGACACATGATGATTGTTTCGAAGAAACGTATTTACGACTCTTAAAATGTCCTGTTAAGCATTCCAGTATGATTTACGTGAACACCAGCCACAAATGATAGTATCAGATATTACTAATCCACATAATATTCTTGTTAATATTTCTCCAGGTGTGGTGGCCCTGGAGCCATAAATGGGTTGTTGAATGGAGGCAAGAGTATGATATCACATAGATCACATAGACAGGATTTAGGAACTTATTGTTTTGAGGGGAACCTTAGAAGCAGGGTGCCAACCCGCTAGCCTGTCCTCTCATCTTCCCATAGAGAAGCATACTAGGACCATTTCAGATGCTGAACATGAACTAGATTTGTCTTTCATTGGAATAGCCTGGCAAACCTGCCTCTTTTACCTTCTTACGGAGTAACGGACTTGGGTGCACGTTATAAACTCTGTTTCATGAACACATAGTCCTGAGTAGATACTCACTGTGTTGGATGTTGTCTGAAAACAAATTGGCAGGTTTTCTGCAGGCTTCTGAGAAGTTAGATATAGTCTTGGGCAAAGAGACCTCAAAGATAACTGAAAGGTTGAGTTCAGGTTCACCTCTTCCTGGTGGCTGTCAGCAACCCCCCATCGGTCTGTGGCCAAGCAGCAGTTTATCTCTACAGTTGGACTGGGGTTCAGTGTGAGAACCCATGTTTTGAACTGGTTTTCCAGGTGATTCTCAGACACTAAAGTTCTGAGAAGCACCACCTCAAACTCTTGATAGTTTTATATATTACTCTGCTTTAAATTACTTTATCATCACTTTGTATTACTCCTTAGTATTTCTTGTCACATTACTACACCATCTAGCTCTTGCTGTGTTTATTTTTTGCATTGAAAAATAGGATGTAATCTTATAATTCCTTAGAGTGAGTTCTAAACCCCATGGTCAATAAATTGGAGTTTAGGATATATATATATTTTTCATATCCAAGAGTTAATTTATTTTGCTTCTAATATTAGAACACATCTCTTGATCTTTTGTCTTATCTGTGAAACATTCTCTGCCTCTAACATCTCTATTATGTTAGAGATTTTTAAAAATTGACATTGTAGAATTGTGAATGAAAGCACATTGTCCACTGAGATAGAATGGAAGTAAGGCCATGCTTAAAAAAAAAAAATACCTGATCTAAAAAAATCAATAAACACCAATTCAAAACATACCAATGTTTGATATTTTTCAAGAGAGAAAAGTATTCATATGGTCTTTGTTTCAGGTACATCCAAGGAGCTGCATCGCCTAAGGACATGCTTATCCTGGTTGATGTGTGAGTAGTTATTCTATCATTATATACTGAAAATTTAGGGAGGGTTTGAAGATAAGAGTAATAAGTTGAAAATAGGTTGGGTTAAAAGAAAAAAAGGCAAAGAGAAATTATGATGACTTTTATATCCAGACAAAGAAGCCATATCAAGATAGTAACAAAACAAAAATTGGCTTACAGAAAGTAAGAACCTATATTGTAACTGAAAATTATGGCATATTTCTAATGTCTGAGCTTTTTGAAAAATTACTCTTTTGTTTCAAATTTTTGCTTTATATTTTAAACAGGATAAAGTATTTGGTGCTAAAACTTAGCAGTTCCTGCTACCAAAAAAAAAATTTAGTTAGCATTTAGTCATTAATGATTCAAATAACTTGTAGGGATTTAGCCACAAAATTGCTAAATACCAAATATATTAAAGGCCAATACTGGGACTTTTTCAAGGTAAATGCTGATATACAGGAAGGAATTGCATGAGTTTTTGTGTTGGTCATTTTATTTTTTATGTTCCCTTCAAGTTAAGTGGTATGTGTGTGTAATTTGTAATAAAATTTAAGGTGAAATTTTAGAATATAGAAAATAGTTTTCAAGAGCAATGCCAAGCAGTTAAAAACAAGAGGTATAAAATGTGTATTTTCCCTGAAGAAAAAGTTAAACCTTCTTAAGTGCTTTGCCATACTGGAAGAAACAGAATCCAATATTTTGTAGGCCGCTAAATCCATACCACAAGCTAGTATCATCATTTGAAAACATTTAAAAAATGATCTGAAATAAAGAAGTTAAAAACCTATCACCTAGCCTGAGAAAGGGAAGATAAATGAATTCAACAACTATAACTTACAAGTTAATTCCCATTCCATTTATTAAAATATATGTAAATCAGAACATATTTTAATCAAATTATTATGGAGTCATATGCTAATCCTTGATATTCTTCTTAAGTATAAATCTACGTGGTGAATCAATATGTTGTAATCTTTTTGGATATATGATAATTCCCAGAAATAATTCTTCATAGTGAAATCTTTAGAACCCACATGTGTACTGGAAGATTAAAAATGCGAATCAAGTTGAAATACCATTTTTAAAGATTATTTCAACAAACATGTATGGAAGAATGTGATAATATAGAGAAAGATGATTAAGATGTCTCTCAAAGATAATCAAGTTATTAGTGAAACTAAACCATATTCCCAAGTAACTAAAATAATTGTAGAAGGTGATAGATGTAAAGTATGACCCAGCACTAAGAGTCCATAGGGAAGAGCACTGTGATTTAAAGTGTCAGAAAAAACATCATTAATGAGATAAAATTAGAATTGATTTCACAAGGTGGGCATGGGAGAGGAGAGGAAGGAGAGTGGAATTTCCAGTGGAAGAATTGACAGGAGCAAAGTGGCACAGGTGAGAACATCTGGGACCCTGTATTGAGCAGAAGGAAGAAAGAAAGTAAGAGTTTGAAAGTTTTTGAATGCAGGGTTCTTGTGATCACTGGCTAGTTAGTAGGTAACTATGAGCTATTAACAGTATTAGATCAAGGTATGTTTCTAGAATTTTCACCCATTTGCATGGGGAGGAGTAGAGGCTAAGAGTTGGGTGGAGTGGCTGTTACCCAAGCTCAGGGTCATCAGGTAAGTTGCGTCTGACACCGTGTGGAGAGAAGATGCAGAGGAGGCCACCTCTGTGGGAACTGGAAAATGGAATGTGAAAGGGAGGTTGTCTGAATGGGTCAGAAAGTTGAGAGGAAGGAGGAAACTGGATGACTGAAATCCAGCCAGACTGGACCAAGAACATTAATAGGAAAAAAAAATACGTCTGGAAGTAATTTGCCATTTTGTATATTGACCCCGTAGTTTAACAGAGGGCCAGAAGTCTAGAAGTGGGGAAAAGTGGAGTGCTCTAGAGATGAAGAAGGGGCAGTTAGTTGCCTAGAGATGAGCCTCCCAGTAAGATGAGACCACCGAGGATCATAGAATGTTTAGAGACAGAGAAAGACTAAACAACCCTTCCACGTGGCTAACAGAGCTGGTATTCAGTATCTACTTCCTCAATAAGTGAATATGCCATGAGTATCCATAATTTCTTAAAATTGTCCCTGGACATGCAGTTTTCATCATTATAGTTAGAAACATATTCTGATGCTGACAGGAAAGATAAAATTCCTTATACATTTCTACTCTATCAGAAATGTGACTTTCTTTACTAATTTTAAAGACAAAATTATTTAAATATTAGATAAATGACCTAGAGTTAGTGCAAAAGTCTCCTTTGGATGTGTGGTGTTGCTTCAGTATGTGGTCATGGACCCGTTGTTTTATAGGAGTGGAAGTGTTAGCGGATTGACGCTTAAACTGATCCGAACATCTGTCTCCGAAATGTTGGAAACCCTCTCAGATGACGATTTCGTGAATGTGGCTTCAGTAAGTATAAGATGGCTGCTTTTTTATGGAATTACTTCTGCAATTTCTATCTTCCCCTGATTTTAAATACTTTGTAATGTTTTATCATTAATAGGCTGAGGTAGGTCTGGTCTATTCTGAAGCTGTCTTACGGAGCAGTCCTCTGCTTGTTGCTAATTCTCCTACACTTCCATGCCAAGGTCCTTTTGGAATGTCTAAGGCTTTTCCCATGAGTGAAGTAATTGAAGTAATAATGAGGAAAAAAAACACGGCACATATTCTCCCTTCACACCAAGGAACTTAAACAGGTGACATGAACCCCTGTACTTGGGGTTATCACTGTAACTCCTAATAAGTAGCAACTTGGCAGTATCATTATATGGCAATTTTCTCTTCATTTTAATACTCATTTTTCACACTGGATACCTACCCATAATATATTATGGTTTCTTAAATTGAAGTATAATTACGATACTGTGTTACATTAGTTTCAGGTATACAACATATTGATTCAACAATTCTGTACATTATCACAATGATAAGTGTAGTCACCATTTGTCACTGTACGATGTTATTAAAATATTGTTGACTATATTCCCTATTCTGTACTTTTCATCTCTGTGACCTATTTATTTTATAATTGGAAGTTTGCACCTCTTAATCCCCTTTATTTTACCCATTTCCCACCCCCCCTTTCTGGCAACCACCAGTTTGTTCTTTGTATTTAAGAGTCTCTTCTGTGTTTGTTCATTTGTTTTGGTTTTTAGATTCTACATATAAGTAAAATTATATGCTATTTGTTTTTCTCCATCTGACATTTCACTTAGCATAATACTTTCTAGGTCTACCCATGTTGTCCCAAATGGCAAGATTTAATTTCTTTTTTTTTTTCACTGAGTCATATTCCTCTGTGTGTGTGTGTATCTCTCACTCTGCCTTTATCCATTCATCCTTTGGTTGATAAACTTGGGTCACTTCCATATCTAGGTTATAATAAATAATGCTGCAGTAAACATAGGGGAACATATATCTTTTTGAATTCATGTTTTAAATTCTTTGGGTAAATACCTAATAGTGAAATTACTGGATCATGTAGTATTTCTGTTTTTAATATTTTGAGGAACCTCCATGTTGTTTTACACAGTGGCTGCACCAGTTTATATTCTCAGCAGTAGTGCATGAAGGTTTCTTTTTCTCCACATCCTCACCAACTCTTGATATTTTTTTTTCTTTTTCACATTAGCCACTCTGACAGGTCTAAGGCAGTATCTCATTGTGGTTTTGATAAGTATTCCCTGATGACAAGTGATGTTGAGCATCTTTTCATGTTGATGATCTGTATGTCTTCTTTGGAAAAACGTATTTGGGGCCTCTCCCCATTATTTAATTGGGTTGGTTTTGTGTTCTTTTGGGGGGGTGGAGAGGGTTTGAAATATAGGAGTTATATATTTTGGATATTAACCCCTTATTGGATATATCCTTTGCAAAGATCTTTGCCCATTTAATAGGTTGCTTCTTTTGTTTTGTTGATGGTTTCCTTTGTTGTGCAGAAGCTTTTTATTTTGATGTAGTCGCAGTAGTTTATGCTTGCTTCTGTTTCCTTGTGTTAGGAGACGTATCCAGAAAAATGTCGCTATGGCTAATGTCAGAGAAGCTATTGCCTGTGTTCTCTTCTAGGATTTTTATGGTTTCAGATGTCACAGTTAGGTCTTTAACCCATATTGAGTTTATTTGTATATGGTGTGAGAAGGTGGTCTAGTTTCATTCTTTTGCATGTGGCTGTCCAGTTTTCCCAACACTGTTTGTTGGAGAGACCATCTTTTCTCCATTGTATATTCTTGCCTCTTTTGTTACTGATTTATTTTTAGAGTCTGTTCTGTTCTATTGATCTATGTAGTCTGTTTTCCATTGATCTGGGTATCTGTACTACACTGTTCTGATTACTTTGTAGTATATCTTGAAATATAGGATTGCGGTATCCCCAGATTTGTCCTTCTTTCTCAAAATTGCTTTGGTTTTTCAGGGTCTTTTGTGATTGCATACAAATTTTAGTGTTATTTCCAGGTTTATGGAAAATGCCACTGGTAATATGTATCATAGTAAAGTGTTAATAATTATCATAATGTCTTATGTTTTCAAAGTATTGTTAACACAAAAACCAATATGTCAATGTGCTTTTTTAAAAACCTTGTTTCCAAAGAACCACATTAGACCTTCCTACTCATAGCTAAAGAATGTTGAACTCTAAAGCAAAAAAGAGGACAAAATGAATGTTAACACATCTCATAGAATTTAAGCAAGAAACTTCATGACCGTTTATTGGTATATAATTTCACATTTGAAGTGGTTATATTCACAGAGATGAAAATGAGTGATTTGTGGTGAGGTCATTTTGTATTGAACATAAAAGAAGAGATTTGTCTTTGAAACCTCTTGGGAGGATGAATTAAAGCAACTTCCTTCACTGGCAGGGCACCCCTAGGCAAAAAGTAGTCAAGGGAAGCAAGTATCATCTCTCTGTTAGCCTGAACTCCAGGTAACTTGGATGTATGGTGTTTATGAAGAGGAAAGGATTTATAACTAAAATGCTTTTAGCAGGATATCACTGGCTGAGGGTAGCTATAGAACCCAGGATCAATGAGACCAGACTTTGTAAAAATGTCCNACTGGCAGGGCACCCCTAGGCAAAAAGTAGTCAAGGGAAGCAAGTATCATCTCTCTGTTAGCCTGAACTCCAGGTAACTTGGATGTATGGTGTTTATGAAGAGGAAAGGATTTATAACTAAAATGCTTTTAGCAGGATATCACTGGCTGAGGGTAGCTATAGAACCCAGGATCAATGAGACCAGACTTTGTAAAAATGCAAAGGTTTTGCATTTTTGCACTTTGTAGGTGATACATGCAAGGCAGTCTGCAAACCTCCTTTGGAGACTTCTCTTCTGGGCTACACATGTGTCTCCACCACAATAAGGCACGACCTAGTCTTTTAGTTTCCTAAGGCTGCCATAACAGAATGACAAGGATTGGGCAGCTCAAACTACAGAAATGTATTTTTTTCACGGTTCTGTAGGCTGGAACCCCAAGATCGAGGTGCCGGCGGGGTCAGTTTCTCCTGCTGCCTCCTTCCTTGGCTGTCAGATGGCTGCCTTGTTGCTGTGTCTTTAGATGGTGATCTGTCTGTCTATCTACACTCCTGGTGTCTCTTATATGGACACCAGTCCTAGTAGATGATGTCCTTATCCTAATTGCCTAATTATAATAACGTAACCACCTCTTCGAAGATCTTATCCTTGAATACGGTTGCATTCTGAAGTACTAGGGGTTTGGACTCCAACATATGAATGTTAGGGGACACAATTCAGCCCATAACCTCTGGGAGCCCACCTCAACGTCCAGATCATGCCCTGCTTTACCCGACCTTTAGCAATCCTTTAGCTTGTCTGTATCCTTGTTATTATTTCGTAAAACTTGATACTGCCTAAGATCTGATTCATCCCATTCTTATTTTACACTCTGCTCTCTGTATTAGCTCAGCACCCAACAAAATGTGAACAGGTAAAATATAATCTCTCAAATAAAATGATCAGAAAGGTAGTTTTTTAGCTTCACTTACACATAAACGTATCATTTATCACAAAGCATAACAAAAGTGAAAGTTGTAAAAAACATTAAATTTGACATGGATTTAGCCTATATAATAAAATTTATATAATAACAGCAGATATTAAATATGGTCATTGTCTTAAACGGGCTTCTGCCTAATTGTCACTCATGGATTCGAAGTGTGGTAGTTGATTTGGGACGTGATCCCAGGAAATACTACCAGTTAAAGGAGTGTGGAATTGAGTCAAGAGAAGGAAGGAGGGAACCAGTTAAAGGATCTCAACTTCATTTAAAGGAACTTTATCCTACTGAAGAATCCTAGAAGCTGTTTAGAATATTAACTTCAAAGTTCTTCTGCCGAAAGCCCCAAGGATCTGGGGTTTTATGTACCAGCCTTCCCCAAATGTGGGCAGAAGAGATTCTGGCCACAAGAGGGGAAACTGAGACCAAAAGTTGTAGGTAATGGTAGTTAGAAACCTCACCAGTGTCCTCTATATCTAGTCACTGATACTTAAGATAGGTGACTGCTCACAATTAAAACAAACGACAAACAAACAAAACAAACAAAAACCCAGTTGAGAATACATCATGAAGGTGGGCTGCTAGCATTAGGACCAATTGTATATTTTATATTTTTTCTCCTCTCATACCCTTTCTAATTTTCCTGCACACTTGGCTAACTTGTGTCAGCAGCTGGATTGGTGAGATGGCCTGAACTTGAAACCCAGAGGCCTGTGAATCCACAGTCTCTGCGTGTCCATTTCACAGTGGCTTCTGAAATTGTCCACAGTCTTGACGAAGCTTGAATGAGTCCTGTGAGTTTTATGCTTGGTTCTCCTTTCCCCACATTATGTAGCAATGACCTTCATGACGATCTCCTTGTCAGCTGGAGTTCTGCCAGATTTTTTTTTTTTTTTTTTT